>PVIW01007783.1:0-68348 GCA_004026585.1 Noctilio leporinus | reverse complement strand
CCACAAATAGCCACAGCAATCTTGAGAAAGAAGAACAAGGTAGGAGGAATCACAATACTGGACTTCAAACAATACTACAAGGCTACTGTCATCAAAACAGCATGGTACTGGCATAAGAATAGACATATAGATCAATGGAACAGAATAGAGAGCCCAGAAATTAACCCAGGACTCTATGGTCAACTAATATTTGACAAAGCGGGAAGGAACATCCAATGGAGTAAAAACAGTCTCTTCAACAAATGGTGTTGGGAGAACAGGACAGCAACATATGAAAAGATAAAACTAGACCACCAACTTACACCATACACCAGAATAAACTCAAGATGGATAAAGGATTTAAACATAAGCAGTGCCACCATAAAGGTCCTGGAGAATAATATAGGCACAGTAAACTTTTGGATATCCTACACAGAAATATGTTTACTGATACTTCACCAAGGGCAAAGGAAATCAAAGAACAAATCAACAAATGGGACTATATCAAATTGAAAAATTTCTGTTCAGCTAAAGAAAACACCAGCAAAATTAAAAGGGAACCAACTATATGGGGAAACATATTTGCCAATGATACCTCAGACAAGGGTTTGATATCCAAAATATATAAAGAACTAATGTGATGAACACAAGGGAGACAGACAGCCCAATTAAAAAATGGGCAAAGGACCTGAACAGACAACTCACTGAGGGAGACATACAAAGGGTCCAAAGGCATATGAAAGATATATATAGCAGAAAGAAAAAAGGAACTTGTACCCTTTGCAACAACATGGATGGAACTGGAGAGTATTATGCTTAGTGAAATAAGCCAGTCAGTGAAGGACAAATATCATATGATCTCACCCATTACGGGACAATAATGAGCAAAACTAACAACAAGCAAAACAGAACCAAGTGTATGAATACAAGGAATAGGCCTTCAGTGGTCAGGGGGAACGGGGTTAGGGGGAGAGGGGAGGCAGAGACAAAGAAGGGGAGCAGCTTAGACAAGAACCTAGTATAAAGGAACCATGGACATGGACAACAGGTGGGATTGACTTTGGGGGGAATGGGTGTGTGGGGAGGTGGACAGAGGGGAGCAAAAAGGGGATGAATGTAATACAACAACAATAAAATTAAAAAAAGAATGCTCAACATCTCTATCCATGAGAGAGATGCAAATTAAAACCACAATGAGATACCACCTCACACCTATCAGAATGATCATCATCAACAAATCAACAAACAACAAGTATTGGGGAGGATGTGGGGAAATGTAGGCTGGTGCAGCCACTATGGAAAACAATATGGAGTTTTCTAAAAAACTAAAAATGTAACTGCCTTTTGATCCAGCGATTCCACTACTAGGACTCTACCCCTGAAACACCAATTCATAATAACCTATGTACCCTTATGTTCATAGCAACACTATTTACAATAGCCAAATACTGGAAACAGCCTAAGTGCTTATCAGTGCATGACTGGATCGAAAAACTTTGGTACATTTACATAATGGAATACTACACAGCAGAAAGAAAGAAGGAACTCCTACCCTTTGCAACAATGTTGATGGAACTGTAAAGTATTATGCTTAGTGAAATAAGCCAGTCAGTGAAATAAAAATACCAAAAGATCTCACCCATTACAGGACAATAAATGAACAAACAAACAAATAATCAAAGCAGAACCAGGGGTTGGGGGAGGTGGGAAGAATAGGCAAAGAAAGGGAACATTTTAGTCAAGGAACTAACATGGAAGAACCATGGACATGGACAACAATTTGGAATCACTTCGAAAAGGGAGTGGGTGGGTGGGTAAGGGAACAGTTGGGAAGAAAAAGGGGATGAATGTAATACAACAACAATAAAAGTAAATTTTAAAAAATATATGATTAAAAATAATATGTTTTGCCTTTTGTTGTTATTCTACAATTTTCTCAAGTTTTCCCAATTTGCTCTCCCTGGCCCCACTCACCCCACCTCACCACCCTGGCTCCCACAGTCAATTCCCACACTTTTGTCCATGTCCATGGGTCATTTATACTTGACTACACCCTTCCTGTTTTGCCCCCCTTATTCTCTTCCTCTTACCTTTTTTGTCACTGTCAATATGTTTCTTATTTCCATGCCCCTGGTTCTATTTTGCTGGTTTGTTTGTTTTGTTCATTAGGCTCCTCTTATAGGTGAGATCATACAGCATTTTTATCCTTCACCACTTGGCTTATTTCACTTAGCATAATACTCTCTAGTTCCATCCATGTTATTGTAAAGGGTTGGAGTTCCTTCTTTCTTTCTGCTGCTTGGTACTCCATTGTGTAAATATACCGGTTTTTAAATTCACTCACTTATTGATGGGTACTTAGGCAGTTTCCAGCACTTTGCTACTGTAAATAGCACAACCATAAACATAGGGGTGCATAGTTTTTTTTTTTTTAATTTGTGTTTCAAGTTTCATTAAGTGTAATACTAGCACTAGTCTCACTGGATCAAAGGCAGTTACATTTTTAGGATTTTTTAAGGAAAGTCCATACTGTTTTCCACAGTAGCTACAACACTCTGCATTGCTGTCAAGTGTACTAGAGTTCCCTTTTCTCCACATCCTTTTCAGCACTTGTTTGTTGATCTGTTAATGATAGTCATTCTGACAGGTGTGAGGTGGTATCTCATTGTGGTTTTAAATTGCATCTGTATGATGGCTAGTGATGTTGAGCATTCTTTCATATTCCTATAAGTCATTTGTATGTTTTTTTTTTTTCAGAGAAGTGTGTATTCAGTTCCTTTGTCCTATTTTTACTTATTTATTTTTAAATATGTTATTATTTTTAGAGAGAAGGAAAGGGAGAAAGGCAGAGAGAGATACAGAGAGAGATCAAAGTATGTTTGCCTTTCACTTGCCTCTAGCTAAGTACTTAGCTGGAGACCTGGCTTGCAACCTGGGTATGTGCTCTGTCTGGGTTTGCAGGCTGGCACCTATCCACTGAGATACCAGCCAGGGCTCCTTTGCCCATTTTTTAATTGGGCTCTCTGTCTTCCTAGTGTTGAGTCATATAAGTTCTTTATATATTTTGGAGAGCCTTATCTGAGATGTCAATGGTAAATATGTCTTTCCATATAGCTGGTTCCATTTTAGTTTTGCTGATGTTTTCTTTATGTGAGCATATGCTTTTCAGTTTGGTGTAGTCCCATTTGTTTAATTTTTCCTTTATTTCCTTTGCCCTTGGAGAGATATCAGTGAAAATATTGCTGCATGGAATAGTTGTTATTTTTCTGCCTATATTTTCCTTTAGGACTTTTATGGTGGCATGTCTTACATTTAAGTCTTTTATCCATCTTGAGTTCATTCTGGTGTATGGTGTAAATTGGTGCTCTAGTTTCTTTTATTTATTTATTTATTTATTTATTTATTGCATGTTCTGGTCCAGTTCTCCCAACACCACTTCATGAGGCTATTTGTACTGTACTCCATGTTATGTTCATTCCCCCTTTGTTGAATATAAGTTGTCCATAGAGTCCTAGATTTATTTCTGTGCTCTCTATTCTGTGCTATTGGTCTGTATGTCTCTTCTTGTGGCAGCAACAGATTGTTTTGATTACAATGGCTTTGTAATATTGTTTGATATCTGGTATTGTGATTCCTACTACTTTATTCTCCTTTCTCAAGATTGCTTTTGTTATTCAGGGTCATTTTTGGCCCAATATAAAACATTTAAGAATTTATTCTAGGTCTTTGAACTATGATGTTGGCATTTTAATAGGGGTTGCATTGAATCTATAGATGGCTTTGGGTAGTATGGACATATGTATGATGTTAATTCTTCCCATCTGTGAACATTGGTATATGGTTCCATTTAATTGTATCTTCCTTAAGTTCTTCCTTCAATGTTCTGTACAGTTGTTTCCCAAGTACAGGTCTTTTACCTACTTGGCTAAATTTGTTCCTAGTTTCTTGCTGCTATAATAAATGGGATTTGTTTGCTTTGTTTTAAAATATTTTATTTATTATTTCCAAATAGAGAGGAAGAAAGAGGGAAATAAACATCAATGTATGGTTGCCTTTCACCTACCTCCAGCCACGCGGACCTGGCTGGAGACCTGACTTGCAACCTGGTTATGTGCCCTGGCTGGGAATCAAACCAGTGACCTTTGGATTCCCAGGCTGGTCCCTTATCCACTGTGCTACCAGCCAGGGCTGTTTGCTTCTTTCTTTATCTGATGTTTCTTTTTTGGTGTATATAATGACTTAGATTTCTGGATATTGACTTTGTTCCTGGCTATTTTGCCAAATTCACTTATTAGTTTGGGTAATTTTTAGGTGGAGTCTATATGGTTTTCTATTTACACTATCATGCCATCTTCAAATAAAGACAGTTTTACTTCCCCCTTTCCAATTTGGATAGATTTCATTCCTTTTTCTTGTCTGATCCCTGTGGCTAGAACTTCCAAAACTATTTTTGAACAGAAGTGAACAGAGTGGATATCCTTGCCTTGTTACTCACCTTAAGGTAAAGACTTTTAGTTTTTGCCCATTGAGTATGATGTTGGCTGCAGGTTTCTTATATATGGCCTTTATTATATTGAGGTGTGTTCCCATTGTCCTGACCATTTTTATCATATATGGGTCCTGTATTCTTTCAAATGCTTTTTGAACATCTATGGATATGATCATATGGTTTTTGCCTTTCATTTGTTTATATTGTGTATGCTTATTGATTTGCAAATATTGTACTATCTTTTCATCCTTGGCATGAATCCCACTTTATCATGGTGTATGTTTTTTAAAGATATATTGCTGGATCCAGCCTGCCTATGTTTTGTTGAGGACTTATGTTCATCAAAGATATTGGCCTGTAATTTTCTTTCTTAGTTGTATCTTGACCTGGTTTTGGGATTAGAATAATATTCACTTCATAGAAAGAGTTTGGAAGTCTTCCCTCTTGTTGGATTTTTTGGAATAGGTTGAGGAGGATAGGAGTTAGTTCTTCTCTAAATGGTAAAATTCACCTGTGTAGCCATCTGGTTCAGGGCTCTTGTGCTTTGGGAGATTTTGGATTACTTCTTCAATTTTACTAGTTGTTATTGGTTTATTCAGGCTTTCTGCTTTTTATTGATTCAGTTTTAGAAGATTATATGTTTCCAGAAATTTGACCATTTCACTCAGGTTGTCAAGTTTTTTGTCATAAAATTATTCATAGTATTTTCTTACAATCCTTTGTATTTCTGTGGTATCAGTTTTGATTTCTCCTTTGTTATTTCTCATTTTATTTATATGAGTCTTCTCCTTCTTTTTCTTGGTAAGTATTGATGACTTGTCAATTTTGTTTATCTTTTCAAAGACTCATCTCCTAGCTTTATTGATCCTTTTAATTGTTCTTTTTGTCTTTATGTCATTTAATTCTGCTCTGATCTTGATTATTTCCTTTCTTCTACTCACTTTTGGAGTGCTGTTGTTGTTATTGTTCCTTTAGTTCTTTTATCTGTAGGGTTAGTTTGTTTATGTGAGTTTCTTCAAACCTTTTTAGGGAGGCCTGTATTGCTATACATTTGCCTCTCAGGACTGCCTTCGATGTGTCCCGTATGTTTTGGGTTATTTTGTGTTCATTTTCATTTATTTCCAGAAACATTTTGATTTCTTCCTTGATCTCAGTCTTAACCCAGTTATTCAATAACATGTTATTCAGCCTCCATTAATTTGAATATTTTGAGTTCTTTCTTGAGTTTGGTTTCTAGCTTCAAGCCATTGTGCTCTGAGAAAATGCTTGATATAACTTCTATTGTTTTGAATTTGTGGAGGTGATTTTTGTGTCCTACCTTGTGATCTATCTTTGAGAAAATTCCATGTGCATTTGAAGAGAAAGTGTATTTTGCTTCCTTGAGATAAATAATTCCATATACTATATCAGTTAAATCCATTTCATCTAGATTATTGTTCAATGCATAATATCCTTGCTTGGAAGATCTGTCCATTGTTGACAGTGGGGAGTTAAAATCCCCTATTATGAGTATGTTGTTGTCTATATCCTTTTCTAAGTCCTCCAAGATTTTTCTTATATGATTGGGGGCTCATTAATTGGGTGCATATATGTTTAGAAGGGTTATGTTTTCTTGATGGATTGTTCACTTAAGTATTATGAAATGTTTTTCTTTGTCTAATTTGATGGCCTTTGTTATGAAGTCTATTTTTTCTGATATGAATATTGCTACCACAGCTTTTTTTCATGTCCTTTTGCTTGAAATATTTTTTCCATCCCTTTACTTTTTGTCTGTGTAGATCTCTTGTTCTGAGGTGGGTCTTTTGTAGACAGCATATATGTGGATCATGTTTTCTTAATCTTATCCATTCAGCTACCCTATGTCTTTTAATTGGAGCATTTAATCCATTTACATTTAAGGTTATTATTAATAGGTACTTATTCATTGTGATTTTTTATCTTTACACCTGTGTTTCTCTCTTTCTCTTTTTATTCCTCTTCTTATTGCAGTCCCTTTAACATCTCTTGCAAGGCTGGTTTGGTGGAGATGTATTCTTTTAGCTTACTTTTATCTTGGAAACTCCTTATTTCACCCTCTATTTTGAATGAGAGCCTTGCTGGTTAGAATAGTCTTGGTTGGAGGCCTTTGATTTTTATAGCTTGGAACATTTTTGCCATTCTCTTCTGACTTGTAGGGTTTCTATTGAGAAATCATTTGATAGGCTTATTGACACTTCCTTGTATTTTATTAGCTGTTACTCTCTTGCTACCCTTAGGATTCTCTCTTTATCTTTGAATGTTGCCACTTTAATTATGATGTGTCTTTTTTCATTGGGACCCTCTGTGCTTCCTGAACTTGGATATTTTTTTCCCTCACCAAATTCTGGAACTTTTCTTTCATTACTTTTTCAAAGAGGTTTTTTATTCTTGCTCCTCTTCCTCTCTTTCAGGTATCCCTATGATATGGATATTATTATGTTTCATGTTATCCTGTAGCTCTCTTAACACATCTTCATTCTTTTTCAGTCTTTTTCATTTTGTTGCACTGTCTGGGTTTTTGTTTCCATGTTGTCCTCCAATTCTTTGATCCAGTTCTCTGATTCTTCTAACCTGCTTTATATTCCTCCTACTGTGTTCTTCAGTTCATAAATTTTATTATTCATTTCTCCTTGTTCTTATTGATGTTTTCCATGTCCTTTTTAATGCTGGTATAATTTTCCACAAGTTCCTTGTATTTTTCCTGGAGTCCTTTATAGTTCCCCTGGAGGTCTTTGAAGTTTTCTTTAAACCTGTCGCATTCATTGAGCTCGTTGAGCTTTCATAAGAAAGCTCAGTGGTTATAAAACCACTGCTTTAAATTCTATATCTAATAGATTGCTTCTCTCTATTTCACTTAGCATTATTTCTGAGGATTCCTCCTTTCCTTTTAGTGATGCACCATTTCTCTTTCTCCCCATTTTATGTGTCTTTTCTTGCATGTTTTTATTTCTTATATTACTAAGACATATTTTAATTCTTATGTGACTGCTCATCTTCATTTAGTGACCTTCTGTGGTAGGAGATGTACAGGATTCAGTGGTATAGATTGCTAGATTTCCTAAACTTGAGCTAGGGCTCGAACACTCAGTCCTCACTGCTGAGCTCCTGTTTTGGTCTGCTACCACTGCTGCTGCTGGGTTTCTCCCAGGAGCATATAAGGGCATTGGTGGGAGGAGCTGAGTGCTATGCAGTCTATTTCTGTGAGGGCTGGTGGGCAGGTTGCCTGCCTGGTCTGCACATCTTGGGTTGGAGCACAGAGCCCCTGCCTGCTGGACTCCCATCTGGGCCTGCTACTTCTGCCAGGAGGATGGGCACCTTGGGAGGATGTGGCCCAAATACTATGCAGTCTGTTTTTGTGAAGGCCTGTAGGTGGGTTTCAGGCCCAGCATAGCTCAGGCTAGTGTGCAGAGCCCCAGGTGACTGGGCTCCCATTTGGACCTGTTACTACTGTCCCCGCTGGGGTATTCTTTTTAGTGCAGGCACCTTGGGGGGCAGGGCGCAAGCACTATACTGTCTGTCTCTGTAGGGGCTGGTGAGTGGGTTGCCAGCTCAGTGGGCAGAGGCTTCGGCTAGAGCACACATTCCCCACCCACTGGGCTCCTGTTTTGGCCTGCTACCACTACTGTTGCCCAGGGCACTACCACCAGCAAGTGCTGTGCCTTATGGATCAGGGCCAAGCAATTTCTCTTTCTGGTTCTTATTTATAGTTTCTATATTTATTTGATGCTAGTGTAGTTCTCAGTTAGTTTCTTGTAGCTTTCCTTTAGTTGTTTGTAGTTCTCACTGAGCTCCTTGAGTGTCCTTATCATCATTGTTTGAATTCAATGTCAGATATTCTGCCTCTTTTGCTTTCATTTTTTTTCTTTGTTTCCTTATTCTTAATGGTTGTTCTTATTTGTTTCTGTCTGTCAGATTGATTTGCTTTGACTCCTTGTCTTCCTGGTGTGGTCTTCTATGGTAGGAGACGTGTGGGACTCTGTGGTGCAGTACCCTTGATCTTCTGAATTTAATACTCTTGGGATGCCCTTTATGCCATATAAGTGAGTCCTCTGATTGCAATTGGGTGTTTGTTGTTATTGGGTCATTGTTTGGTATGTCCTTCTCTTTGGCTGGCTGATTGAGTCACTCCACTCACTGCCTCATATTGTATGTTATTGTACTGGTACTGCCAGACTGAATCCAAACAGCCCAGGAAACAAAACCATGCCCTCAAAAATAACTTCCATGCACTGCTACACCATTAATAGAAAATGAGCTAATATTAATTAAAGGTGTTAAACTATTACAACTATTATAAGAAGTGAAAAATGAATGAGGTAACTAACTGAAAGAAAAATAATTTTGAGAGAGTAGAAGGAGGAGAAATACTAAGAGTAGGGAATAGGGTTAAGATGAAGTGATGAGTAAACTTGACATTATAAATTTAGAAACAATGGAAAGTAGGCAGAATGGAGTAAGAGAAGGGAAACATGTAGTATTAGGTTTAAACAGAATATGATATATATATATATATATATATATATATATATATATATGGCATGCAATCAGTTGGTAATAAGTTTGCATCTCCTTAATTTCACATGCTTCTCATTAATTTTGAAAAATGATGTTTCAAAGATTATGACTTAACATCATTGTTTCCAATATAGAGTATTAAATTCTGAGAGCAACCTTTGTGTCAAAGGAATACAATGTTAGAGCAACCATAATTTCTGGACTGCATGTAGGGTGAACTGCTAAGTAAATTGCAGACTTCAATAACATCCCTTTACCTACAGTTGACAACATAAAGAAGGTGTATGATATATATATATATATATATATATATATATATATATATATATATACACACACACACACACACATTGAGAGGGAGAGAGAAAACTTAGCAAAAATTAAATATAGGTGGGATGAGAAGAAGGGAGAAAAGAAAAATAAAAGCATAAGATAAGTGATTTTGGAAGGACAGAGGGAGAAGGAGTACTAAGAGTGAGGAATGATAACCAGGTTAAGACAGGGAAAAACTTAAATTTAAAACAAAAAGAAATTAAAAAAGGAAGAGCAGTAGAAAAGCAAAAGGAGAGGAGAAGGGTAAAATTTGAGATTCGATATGCAAAAATAGTGAAGATCTAGGAATAAAAGTAATGAAATGCAACAACAACCACCATATTCACAACCAATGAGCAAAGATTAATAAAGGTAGGGAGAGAACAAGGGTATTTTCAGAATGAGAAAAAGAATGAGAGATGACTAATGACAAGAAAAGTTGTTTTGAGGGGCTGGAGGGAGAAGAATTCATAAGAGTAGAGAATAGAAACAAGTCATAGAAAAAGAGTAAAATTTAAAATGAAAACAAGTGGAAAGAAGAAGGTAAAATTGATTAAGAAAAGGAAGGAGTAAAATATGATATTTGTGATAAACTATAATATAAAAACAAGTGACTTAATTGGCACAAACTTGAAGGATAGGAAATGGATGTTAAAAATCTGTGCAAATCTTTAAGACTGCAGTGGAATTCACCTCAGTAGAATCTAGTTTTACTACTGTTTTCTTTTTCTGGACTTGTCCCTGATGATGTCAGGTAGTGTCCCAGTCTGGCCCTAAGGAGTCTATTTGAAATTACCAGCAATCCACAGTCTGTGGATGTCTCCTTTAGTTGTTAATCTCATCAATATGTAATCAGCAGTCAGGTTTGAGAACCATAGGGTGGGGTAGAGTAATTCCTTTTGGCAGGGCTATTGCTTCCTTTTAGGTTAGTGCTACTTGGACAGGAGTACTGTGCCTGAGAAAGATGGCTCCTGAAGTATTGGGCATGACCCGCCATGAGGATTCTATTGGCTGCTCCCTTAGTTCTCTTCTTAAAGCCGGTGTCCCCAAACTTTTCTCATGTGTCTCCAGTACATTTTTCCCACCCCCTTTCTGGAGCCCAGGTTAAATGGCTGCAAACAATATTTTGTGCATTGGCCCTTTAAAAGGCTTATTGCATCTTCAGCCATCTTCTCTGGCAGTCAGAAACCCTGCCATTTTTCAGAGCTGATCATTATCTGAGTGCCTTTCAGTCACTGGTGCTATAAGCTATGGAGCCTAGCCTGGAATTCAGAACCCACACTTCTCAAGGGAAAGTCCCCAGCCACTGAAATATTCCTCGGACACCTCCACTGCAGCTCATGGGAGCCCAGCCAGCCCACTCATGTCTTCTTCACATTACATATTGTTCACACTGTGGTGAAGCAGCTTCCTCCATCTGTCCATAAGTCCTCTTTTCAGCCACTGCTCAGTTGGTTGTTCTGGATGTCCTCTCCATAATTAAGCTGCAATTCCAGATTGATTCTGAAAGAAGGTCTCACTCCTCTACCATCTTGAATATTACTCCAGAATAATAAATTTTACACAGTTTCTATTGGGTAACTATGTAAATTCAAGATTGAGTTAATCCACGTTAATACATAGCTCTTTAGACATGGTTTTATGATCAGCCCATTATGAAAATAACCTGATATCATTCTACTCAACTTATGACATTATTTGTGCTATTTTGGTCCACCATTTCTATTGCTTCATTCTTCAACCAAGAACTTTTTCAAATCATTCACAGTGAGGACATTTTATCATCTATAGAGGTAAAATTATCAGCTAGGTATTTTATAAGTAATATCATGTTTCAATTGAAGGGAACCACATCTATTAACTTTGACATTTGAACTGATGCTGGAACCTGGAAAAAACCTACTTTGGGTCTCCCCTTAAAAAGAAAGTTCACTTTACATTAAGTTTAAGTGAATCAGGTGACCTCAGACCCTCCAAGACCTTGGGTGAAGAGTTAAACAGATTTTATTGATTTTGTAAGGACTCAAAATACAACTAGGTTGGACAGAGCTTGGTCTAGGCTGAAAGTAGAGTGAAGTCTATCAGAAACACCTAAATACCAGGTAAATCATGAATTAAATGAGTGCAGAAATGACGACTCTCCTCTTTCCCTATGTACACCCACAAGTTTTATATTTCTTTCTTCTATAAACCAAAAATTTTGTTTTGCTTCAGCTGATATTATAAGTCTTAAATTTGAAATCATTCAATGAATACAGCATTGACTAATAAGATATAACTGCCTGGCTGAGACTCCACTACATCTAACAGATCAGCCTTTTTGAACTTCTTAGATTGCATTTTTTTGGGCAAAGCCCAACTATCCATCCAAGATGCAGTTGGTATTGTTCTGGTCTTTATTATAGTTGATAGAATTTCTAATTGAGCATATTAACTGAAAATCATGCCAGAATCCAATTGAATTGTGAAAAGTACGTTAAGTCCCTCATTGTCTATCCAGACACATTACATTCATGGCAAATCCTATGATTAGTTTATTTTTTTTTATTTTATTATGTTATTGCTTATGCTATTACAGTTGTCTCAATTTTCCCCCTTTGTCCCCCTCCACACAACCCGTCATTCCCTCTGGTGATAACTTCTTTGTTTATGTCCATGGTTCTTATGCATAAGTTCTTTGGCTACTCTATTCCCTATACTGTTCTTTATATCCCCATAGCTATTCTGTAACTACCTATTTGTATTTATTAATCCCCTTACCTTTTCACCAATTCCCTCACACCCCCATCCCATCTAGAAAACATCAAAATGTTCTCTGTATCCATGATTCTGTTTCTGTTCTGCTTGTTTTCTTAGTTTGCTTTTTAGATTCAGTTGTTGACAGTTATATATTTATTGTCATTTTAATGTTCATAGTTTGATCTTTTTAAATAAATCTTTTTAACATTTCATATAATAATGGTTTGGTGATGATGATGTTCATTAGTGTTTTCTTGTCTGGAAAGCTCTTTATCTGCCCTTTAATTCTAAATGAAAACTTTGTTGGGTAGAACAATCTTGGCTGTAGGTCCCTGTTTTTCATGACTGAATATTTCTTGCCAATCCCTTCTAACCTTCTAAATTTCTTATGAGAAATTAGCTGACATTCTTATGGGCACTCCCCTATAGGTAATTAACTTCTTTTTTCTTGCTGCTTTTAAGATCCTCTCCTTAACTGTTGTCATTTTAATTATGATGTATCCTGTTGTGGTCCTCTTTGCATCCATCTTGTTTGTGACTCTGCTTCCTGGATGTGTATGTCTATTTCCTTCACTAAATTAGGGAAGTTTTCTTTTATTATTTTTTTCAAATAGGTTTCCAATGTCTTGCTCTTTCTCTTCTCCTTCTAGAACCCTTATGATGTGAGCCTCCTTACACCCTCATCATATTTTTTGGATTCATTTTTCTTCTTTCTGTACTGATGGAATGTTTTTTGCTTCCTTACATTCCAAATTATTGATTTGATTCTTGGCTTCCTTCACTCTACTGTTGCTTCCATGTAAATTGTTCTGTATTTCAATTAGTATCTCCTTCATTTCTGGTTGGATAAGTTTTATGCTGTTGAAATACACACTGAGTTACTTGAGCATACTTATGACCAGTGTGTTGAACTCTGCATCTGATAGATTGCTCACCTCCATTTCATTTAGTTAATTTTCTGGAGTTTTGTTCTGTTCTTTCATTTGGGCTATATTTCTTTGTCTCCTCATTTTGGCAGCCTCTTGGTGTTTCCTTCTATATATTAGGTAGAGTTTCTTTGGCTATGTGTTTTGGTAGTGTAGTTTAATGTAGTAGGTTTCTTGTAATCCAGTGGCACAGCCCTCCCTATCTCCCAAACTGGTACTAGATGTGTGCCTTCTGGGTGTCCTGTATAGTCCCTCCTCTTGTAGTTGAGTATTGATTGATGTCAGCAGATCAATAGAATGAATTTACACAGACCAGACTGCTGATGGAACTGCTCTGACTACCGGCCAGCAACCACCTCCTTCTATGGCTTGTGGAGGTGGTTTTATAGTGGTGCTCTTACATAGTCTGTGTCTGCTGAGTATGCACACTCTGGGGTTTTCTGAGTAATGCAGGCCAAGGTTAGCCACCACTTGTGTTCAGTCTTGGGCCACCTGTTGTAAGCTAGAAAGCAATCTGCTGATGGCTACTGCTAGAGCCAGGCTGGGGCCACTTAGTGAGAAGTACAGGGTCTGGGCTCAGCTGTTGCTTATTTGAGATGATTTAGAAAAGTCTTAAGCCTATGCTTATCCCAGCCATCCACATGGAAAATCCATTAATGCCAACTTGGGTGAGCCTGTAATTGGATGGTAATTAGGGCAGGGCTAACCATGTGAGCCAGGTTGATGTAATCTCTGATATGGTGCTCTTGCACTGTGGCTGTGTGTGTGTGGGGGGGTGTGTGTGGAGAACTCAGAAAAGGAAAAATGGCCATTGTATGCAATTCTGTCAGAGAGGAATTTGTCCTCCAGCTCTCATCTTGATGCCAGATACCTCAGTTTCTACCCACATACCACAGGTGCTCTTCAAGGCACTACCCCAGTGCTAGAGCCCAGATTGATTGAGTCTGAGTAAGTCCATGTGTAGGATCCTCCAAGAATAGAGACATGAGAATCCCACAGTTTCTCCTGCTGACCCAACACCCACTGGTTTTTACAGCCAGAAGTTATGATGACTACCTGATTTGGAGCTCTGTTCTGAGTGATCTGTTGTGGGGCTAGGATTCCTCACTCTTGAGATATCCATCACACATGTGTGTGGGACAAGCTTATTCCACCTCTTCACACCTACACCCCTTTGCTCCTCCTACCCATCTGAATGAATATGTTTTTTTTAATTCCTTCATTGTCAGACTTTCATGCAGCTTGATTTTATGATGATTATAAGTGATAGTTGTTCTGTATTTTAGCTATAATTTTGCTATGGTTGTGGAAAGAGGTGAGCCATGTTTACCTATGGTTCACTCTTGAAATGAAGTCTATGGATAGCTTCTTTTTCAAAGAATAAAGAACCACTCAACAGAGTTACTACTTTTTAAGTGTTGTTGCTGTCCTCCTTGCTTTCAATTACCTATTATTTATCTCACTAATATTATACATTTTTGTCTGTCCAATTGCCATTTGCTCAAAGCAATTAACTGACATATTTGAGTTGATCTGTAACTAGGAAATATAGCTTACGTATTGCAATGTTTATGGTCTAGGACTTCATTGGCATTATATATAATGTTTATTATGGCACTGGGCTTGACTGAAAGATTCAATTGTAATCCAATGAGTTTGTGATCAGCCGCCAGGCCCAGAGACCAAAGGGCAGGACAAACTAACTCAGTTGTGAACCAATGAATTCAGAATCAGCCACCGTGCTCACTTGCCACTGTGTGGGGCTGACTGTCTGACCCAGCTGTAAGTCAGAGAGTTTGTAATTAGTTGCCAGTCACAGGCTCTGCTGAGTGAGAAGGATTGACTCAATTGCAAAACAGTAAATCTAGGATCAGCCTCCAGGCTCACTTGCCACTGTGTGGGGCTGACTGACTGACACAGTTATAAGTCAGAGAATTTGTACTCAGCCACCAGGCCCAGGCACTGCTGGATGAGAAATACCTCCTTAGGTGCTAACTATTGTATCTATGCTCAGACAAGGTAGAGAGGAATAGATTTATTTAGATGTAAATCAAAGAATTGTGATCAGGTGCCAGGCTCAGGCACTGCTGGGCAGGGCAGATTGCTGCCAATGGGCGGGGCTGTGAGGACCCTTGTACAGAAGCCGCTTGGTGCAGTTCAGTCCACCTGAGGTGTGGGTAATGAGTCAGCATCAGGATCCCCACAGTCGCTTTCCCACTTCTTTCCTCCAAGCCACCGCCGCAAACTCTCCCCAAGCACCTCCAGTCCTCTATTCCCTCCTTCCACTGGAGCCCGGGGTAGGTGGGTGCCAATGTATTTTCATTGTGGTCATCCTAGTAGTTCTCTGTCTCTAGCACTCTGTCAGGCCAGTAAACTTCATGGCTTTCCACCCTTCTCAGGTGTATGATGCTCTACTCTCTACCATGTTGTTGTAGCTGGGACACCCAGCTGGGGGACTAGAACCCAAATTTCTCAGGTGGAGTTCCTGGCTCCATCCCTTCAGATGCTGCCTCCAGTGGGGGCCCAGCCAGCCCTCCTGCATTTCTGTGATTCCTACCAGTCAAGTTGTGAAGCAACCTCTTCTGTTATGTCCGTGGTTATAGGACCTCTTTCCGCTGGTATTCTATTGGTAATTCCAGCTGAATTTTTCTCCAAAAAAGTAATTCCAGATGCCACCTGGGAGGAGATTGGTATAGCTCCACTTACTCCTCCGCCATCTTGCCGGAACCTCAGTAACAAAATAGCTTTGATTTTTATGTATTCCCACCTCTACTATCTTCCAAATAATTTCTTCTTAGCAAACAAAATCATCTTATTCTGGACTGTTATTTTTTCATAGTGGGTTACCCAGTTATCTATATTTAAATATGTTCATTATTAATTTATCTGATAGACAGCAGAATACACAGCTTTCTGACATTTGTTACATCCATTTGTAACACAATAAACACTACCATATCAATCCAATACTATTGAATTGTTATAAGAAACTGTAGTGACATATTCGAAAGTCTTTTAAAGGACAGTTTTTCTGTTCCCTTGGCACTCTCACATGTTGTTCTGACATTCTATAGATTGATGTAGTGGTACGTGATTAGCAGCTAAGATTGTAGCATAAATGTGAGATTCCAGTTTGCTAGTAATTGGGCTAAGGTTCTAAAAGGTCAAATTCAGTTTTCTTTTTATACTTCAACTTGTGATAAAATGGAAAAGAAAAATTTACTCTATGTCTTACATTATTTTTGTTGATACTATTATTTAGAAATAGATGATAATAAGTTTAAATATTTTTATACAGCAACTTAATACACAAAAAGAGTATGTAAATCACATAATATAAAATTTTATTTGTATTTCAAAGGGAGGACACTAATGTATTACACTCAAGTTTATAGGACTTAGAATCATAACATCAAAGAAGTTTTTTATTTGGTTAAAAACTACAAACTTTCAGTTACAAGATAAATAAGTTCTGGGGACCTAATGTAAAACATTGTGAGTATAGCTAATGTTACTGTATTATATATGTGGAAGTTGTTAAGAGAATAGATATTAAATACTCTCACCACACACACAAGAAAAAGAAATGGTAATTATGCAATGGAAGGGAGGTGTTAGCTAACGGTAAGGTGATAATCACTTTGCATTACATAAATATATCAAATCAACAGATTGTATACCTTAACTAGTGCTATGTTATATCTCAATAAAGCTAGAAAAAAATAAAGTGGCACTCATTTGAAAAAAACAATAATACAAAAAATTCCAAATGTGTTTTATATGCTTTCTGTATATTTTGCAATTACATTTTAAATCTAAAAAGAAAAATAATACCTGAAATTCACAGTGCATATCTGTTGTAATCCTTGTCTATGTAGAAGAGAAAGCCCTGACCATGTCATTTCCCACACCATTACAATTGTGAGGGGAAGGCAGAAGGAAAGGGATTGTTCAACTATATTAATTTAGGCAGTTGAAAGATTTTTTTGAATGGTTGAGATAGGTTTTTTGATATAACAAAATAGTGAATTGGAATGTGAAAAAAATGAAGTGACTTTTGGACATCTTTGGAACAACCTGTAAATAGCTGTCATATGACCCTCACATATATTTATTGTTTCAGTAGATATGCTAATCTGCAGTTTACAAAGACTAACTTAATTTAATAATTGTACAAATTGTATACTTATATACCTTGAATATATATAGTCTCAAACTAAAAATATATTCATGTCTCTATATGTGACTATTGACTATATCATGAGTCATTAGCATTTATTGTCTAAAGACAGCTAATTTTAAACCATAACAACCTTGCTGAGTAAGAAGATCTAACAGAAGCAAAAAAACTTGACCACAAGTCTTCATTAAGTTTCTATATGAAGAATGAAGAAGTACATATATATACATACACACACACACACACATATATGTATACATGTATATATGTATACACACACACACACAATTGTGTTTGCTATTACAATTGTCCCAATTGTTTTCCCTTTGACCCCCTACACCTGGTACCTCCCATTCCCTCTAGAAATCTCCCCATTAGTCCATGTCCATGGTCCATGTATATAAGTTATTTGGCTACTTCAGTTCTTATACTGTTCTTAACATTCCCTTGCCTATTCTGTACTTACCAATTTGTACTTCTTAATTCCTGCAACTTTCCTCTTATTCTCCTCCTTCCAACTCCCAACTGATAACCCTGCAAATGGTTTCCATATATTTTATTCTGTTTTTGTTCTGCTTGTTTGCTTAGGTTTTTTTTTTTTTTTAGATTCAAGCCCTGGTTGGTAGCACAGTAGCCCTGGCTGGTAGCACAGTGGATAAGGCGCCAGCCTGCAAACCCAAAGGTCGCAGGTTCGATTCCCCAGCCAGGGCACATAACCAGGTTGCAAACCAGGTCTCCAGTCAGGTCTGTGGCTGGAGCCAGGTGAAACACAACTGTACACTGATATCTCTCTCCCTCTCTGCCTCTCTCCCTTCCCCTCTTTCTAAAATAATGAAATAAAATCTTTAAAAAAAAATAGATTCAATTGTTAATAATTGTGAATGTGTTGCCATTTTAATGTTCATGGTTTTGCTATTTTCCTTTTATTTTCTAAATAAGTCCCTTTAACATTTCATAGAATAATGGCTTGGTGATGAACTCCTTTAGCTTTGTCTGGGAAGCACTTTATCTTCCCTTCCATTCTAAATGATAGCTTTGCTGAATAGAGTAATCTTAGTTGTAGGTCCTTGTTTTTCATCACTTTGAATATTTCTTGCCTGAAAATTTTCTTTCAAGAAATCAGCTGATTGTCTTATGGGAACTCCTTTGTAGGCAACTCTTTTCTTTTCTCTCCCTCCTTTTTAAGATTCTCTTTATCTTTAGCTTTTGTCATATTAATTATGATACATCTTCATGTGACCCTCTTTGGGTTCAGCTTGTTTGGGGCTCTCTATGTTTCCTGGACTCGTATGTCTATTTCCTTAGCCAAATTAAGGAAGTTTTCTTTCATTATTTGTTCATATAAGTTTTCAATTTCTTGCTCTTTCTTTTCTCCCTCAGGCACCCCTATGATTCAAATGTTAGTACATTTGAAGTTGTTTCAGAGGCTTTTTAGCTTATCCTTATTTTGTTGAATTTTTTTTTTCTTGCTGTTCTGATTGAATATTTTTTTCTTCATAATGTTATAAATCATTGATTTGATCCTTGGGTTCATCCACTTCACTGCTAGTTCCCTGTAATTTTTTTCTTTATTTCACTTAGAGTAACCTTCATTTCTACTTGTGTCTTCTTTATACTATTGAAGTACTCAATGAGCTCCTTGAGCATCCTAATAACCAGTGTTTTGAACTCAGTATCTGATAGATTACTTATCTCAATTTTGTTTAGTTCTTTTTTTTAAAGAGTTTATTTCATTATTTTTAGAAAGAGGGGAAAGGAGAGAGGCAGAGAGGGAGAGAGACATCAATGTATGGTTATGTTTCACCTGCCTCCAGCCACAGACCTGACTGAAGACCTGGTTTGCAACCTGGTTATGTGCCCTGGCTGGGGAATCGAACCTGCGACCTTTGGGTTTGCAGGCTGGCACCTTATCCACTGTGCTACCAGCCAGGGCTGTTTAGTTCTTTTGTATATATTTTTGTCCTGTTTTTTCATTTGGGCCATATTTCTTTGTCTCCTCATTTTGCCAGACTCCCTGTGTTTGTTTCTATGTATTAGGTAGAGCTGTTTTGACTCCCTGTCTTAGTAGTGTGGCCTATTGCAGAGAAGCACACAGGTAAGTTGGATGGGATATAATCTTAGGTAATTTCCAGGGTGGGGCAATCCGTATGTACCAGGTTAATGGCATCACCAATGTGGCATCACCACTGTGTGGCTCCATTTGGGAGAGAGCTCAGAAAGGACACAGTGCTGCTGCCTGGCCTCTGGAGTTTTTTTCCTGGAAGAAGCTGTTCCCTGGTGCTTGCCCTGATGCCAGACACTTCAATTTCTCCCTCTATCTCATTGGTGTCCTTTAGCAACTACCTTGGTGCTGAAGCCCAAAGGGTGTGAGTCACTGTGAGTTCTAAGACTGTTGTGGGCCCTTTAAAATGAGACTGCTGAGAATCCTGCATTTTTTCCCACCATCACAACCCCCAGTGGTTTTTATTGCCAGAAGGTATAGGGACTTATCTTCCTGACATTGGAACCCTGGGCTGGGTGGTCTGGTGTGGGACTGGAGTCCCTCGCCCCCAAGATATCCCTCCTGACTTTTATCCACCACAGGTGCATGTGGGACCACCCATTCAGTTTCTCTGTGCCTCTATGTTTCTCTGCTCATCTCCATGTCTCTACACCTCCTACCCATCTAGATGAATGTGGTTTAATTAATTGGTTTTCAGACTTTTATATAGCTTGATTTTCTGATGATTCTAGGTGATATGTGTTTTGTAATCTAGTTGTAAGTTTTGCTGTGGTTGTGCAAAGAGGTGAGCTGTGTTTACCTACACTACCATTTTGACCTGCCCTATTCTTTTCTTAATATCTATGTCAATATCTGTCTGAGATGTAGGACTAATTGGATACTGTTTCTTGGATCTCCTTGGAGAAACTTCTTTTTGTCCATAACTCATATTTATAAGGTCACAAAGACACAGGGCCTTGTAAAATTGTCTGATTATTTCTAGTGCTTTTTCTTAGACTACTTAATGATTCAGGGCAATAACATAAGATCATAAGTTAAATTATGTTGACATATCAACATTATTGATGGCTTTATTTAAAGTACACCATGCAATCTTTGAGTGAAAAAACAAAAACAAAAACAATCTTCTGCCCTTGCTGGTGGCAAAGTGGATAAGGTGCCAGCCTGTGAACCCCAAGGTCACTGGTTTGATTCCCAGCCAGGGCACATAACCAGGTTGCAAGCCAGGTCTCTAGCCAGGTCCGTAGCTGGAGGCAGGTGAAAGGCAACCATACATTGATGTCTCTCCCCCTCTCTGTCTCCCTCCCTACACTTCCTCTAAAAATAATAAATAAAATCTTAAAAAAGAAAAAACAAAACAAAACAAAACAAAAAAAAACCAAAAACAATCTTCTGATCCCTCCTGTGGATGTCACCCAGTGACATATTCCACTAGACAATTTTGTCTCTCTGGGGAATTATCAGACTCTATCTAAGATAGCACACCATATTGCCATAGAATGGAACTGACAATAACCCTTGCATAACTAATTTAACCAGGATGCATGGAGCAACCAATGTTTTTTTTAATCCTATGGAAAATGTCAAATCCAATATGTAAGTTTTGGTATTGTTCAAGAGTTACCAGGTGTAGAATATTTATTTCAAATAAATGTATGTGTGTTTGTGTGGGTAAGAATGTGTACATAGCCATTAACCTGGTCTACCAAGAAATAGACTTGTGTCAGATAAAATTGAAAATCATTGGGAATGTATAGGGTAGAAGTTTTATATTCATTTGCTTTTGTACTTTTTTGATATACAAACTTCCACATGAATTTAACTCCACATCAGTTGAAGCAAACATCAGCTGGAAAATACCCAGCACAAACTTCTCATCTGGCCTAGTCCAAACTAATATTGAGCCTTTTGATCCTGTTTTCTTCTCCCTAAAGATCCACGTGGTTTCCCTCCATGCCCTATATGCATTGAATAACTTTAAAATAAACAAAAATGAAGATTTTTATTCAGACAATATTCATAGGTACCAAGGGCTAATATTAGAATCTAATAATTACATGTATTAATCTTAATTTCAGGATGGTTTCAAGCAAGAGCCAGTTATGTTCCTGTTACTTTGCAAGATCATACACCATATGTATGACAATTGGTCCTCTTCTTCATGAAAGCACTGATTTATTCCACAGACATGTTATTGTATACTTATTGTTGTGCACCTTTTATGTATAAGGTGCTGTTTTTGTCTCTGAGAATATAAGAGGAAAAAAGCTGGACATGACTTCTATTCTTAAGAAGATAGTATAAAGTAATGGCATAGAGGCTATACTCTGGAGTCAAATTCTAATTCTGCCTCTGATACTCAAGGCTGCTGTGTAGCCTTGAGCAATGGTCTTAACTTTCATGTGCCGCATTTTGCTTATCTATAAAATGGATTGATAAGAGTTATTGTTATGAGTATTAAATAATATAAAATTTGTAAAGTGCTTACACTAACTCCTTGTCCATAAGCATAAATTCAATAAATAAAAGTTATTATTTTTATAGTAGAGGGGGATTACAATTAGTCAAGGATAAAGATTTGAAAACAAGTAAATGTAACACAAAGTGGCATGTGCTAAACTAGAAAAGTCAAAGATACCATGGAATCCACAGAAAATCACATTATCTTAATCTGGTGTGCCATAGGAGGCATCTTGAAGGAAGTGATATCTAAGATGAGACATTTGAGGGATGAGAAATTAGTTAGGAAAAGAGGTATTTGATATGTATAGGGATACTATGGTACCCACAGAAGAAAAATGTGAGGGAAAAAAACACACAGAATATTAATACCTTAAACTGCAAATTTTTATTGTCATCACAGCTGATCCATATTTGTTTCTTATGAGACGATGTTTAGGCAGTTCTTTGTCATTACAGTTATGGCAGTCAAAGGAATCTAACAATTAGAAGACTTTATCCCAACCAAAATCAGTTATTCCTCTCTCTGACCCTCCCTCCTCCCTTCAAAAAAATATTTTATTTATTATTTTCAGAGAGAAGGGAAGGGAGGGAGGAAGAAAGGGACAGAAGCATCAATGTATGGTTGCCTGTCACCTGCATCCAGCTGGAGACCTGGCTTGCAACCTGGTTATGTGCCCTGACTGGGGAATCGCAACCTCTGGGTTTGCAGGCAGAGCAAATCTGCTAAGCCACACCAGCCAGGGAGACCCTTCCTTTTTAAAACATCAAGTCATTGTTTAAAAGTCTCTTATTGAAAAAATGTGAGACATATTCACAATATTATAGTAAATAATTCAACAAACCAGAACAATATGAAATAAGGTTATTTAAAATATATATGTACTAGTTTACCTAAACTACTTCTATAGTCACTACTTTATTTACCTAAGAACCTGAATCAAACCCCGTAGCTTCAGAGACATTTTGTATTTGGCTTGATTATGTACACAGAATCTAAATTGAATTCTATCATTTAACATACTTAACTTGCATTGAACAATTTTTACTGAAAAAAAGTTAATTTTATAAATAAGGTTTCTCTAATAAGATGATCTGATAAAAGGTAAAAATTGTGAAACACTTTACTATGAAAGAAATATAGTTCCTGGTATTTTTTATTTGCTATAGAGTGAAAAGGTCTGATTCATGTACTTCACTCTGGATCTCTATTTTAAAGATTCTACAAAAATACTAACACTTTCTGACAGCTGAAGCAGGTCACAGTTGAAATGTACTCTCAGCAAGGCTCCCATGGGAGAGAAAATTTCACAAGTCCCAATTTCCATTAGAATTCAAATATTCCAGAAATGAATGGTGTTTATTGAAAATGGTACTTACAACAACATAGAAATTGTGAAAATAGTTTATTATTATTAATTGATTTTTGATTAGAGTTTAATATATTCACATCAGATATTTCTGTCTGACTGTACATAAAGATGAAAGTTTAATATTTTTCAGTAGGTCGTGTATTGATCTTGTTCAAGAAAACAAGAGAAATAGATGGTGATCATTTCTCTTTACAATTTCATGTCAATTCACCCTTATCATAAATGAGGCATGTGCTTCTTGTTTTATATGCAGTGTTTTATATTCAATGAAAGCAAGCTCTCATTGAATCCCATTGGCCCACTTCATTTTTTAAACAAATTTTAATTTCAATGCAAAGTAAAATAGTCATTTTTCTAAGCCAAAAATTAAGGACAGGTCATGACATTTGATATATTCCTGAAGAGGTAAAACAAGAAAAATTCTTGCTTGTGTCCTGAAAGATCAAAGGGAGAGTTTGAGCATCTCCATGGGGAGGCAAATCAATTTTACCAAGGTACAACAAGTATAAAATGTGAAATAGCTCAGAACCTGATTGTGCTCAAAATATGTGACTACATCAAATTCTTGTCAGCATTTTGAAATGAGGGTCATTTCTGGAGAAATTAAGAGGAAGATCACCCAGACTGGAGAATAAACTAAAAACAAACTGCATCTCTCAAAGCTCAGAAAGAAATATGCAACAGATTGTAATACATGTGGTACAGAATCTTCTATTATGTAACCTGTTTGTACTGCATTTTTGAAGAAGGGCCCTCACACAGAGGGTCAGGACCATTCTAGAAAGTCACCCTGAGGGAATGTAAGCATATTTACAAAGAAAGATGTTTAAAAGTTTTTGCAAGTAATATATGTACAGCTACAATATTAAATGAAAGTGACTGGTTAAGACAGTAAACTTTTCAAGTAACATACATAACTAGGGAGAGAGAGAGAATGAGAAAAAATACAAAAAAAAAAAACACCCTTTGATGTGACTTTCTTAAAAAGTGTGTGTGTGTGTGTGTGAGAGAGAGAGAGAGAGAGAGAGAGAGAGAGAGAGAGAGAAGAAATGAAAGGAGGGAGAAAGAAAAAAGAGAAAAACAAAGCTACATTTTAAGAATAATTTCTAAAATGTAGAGCATCTCATTGCTTCCTACTTCTGAAAATTAGCCTGTATCTGAATCAAGAATATACAGAGTGTAGCAAAAGTAGGTTTACAATAGTTTCTATGGAATATAATAGTTCATAAATAATAATACAAGAATAAACCCTATTTTATGTGCTCGCAACTGTAAATCTGCTTTTGCCCCACCATGCATGTTATACCTGCCTCCCTCATCCTAGCATCTGAGTCTTTATACCTATTTCCCCCTTAGTAACTAACACAGCAATCACAGTGTGAATACCTAATATCTTCCTAATCACTAATTAAAACTGATTTTTAAAGAATCCTAAAATATTCAGGCAAGATTTTCAATTAAACAAGTCAGGCTGCTGATAAGACTAATCAACACTTCCTACATGCTAGGCATAAGTATAAGCAGGTTACATGAATTAGCTTTTTAAAATTCACAATAATCCTATGAAGTGAGTACTTTTAATATCAAACAAGTGGGATAACTGAGGCATTGACAGTTTAAATAATTTTTCCAAAGTCACACCAATTGTCTAATTTAAAAGTTTGAATTCTTCGTCTCTACACTAAACCAAGATGGGGTGGGAGTATAGTTAATCTGAAGTATCAGAAGAAACCTGAAGCAGCTCCATACTCATAATCCAAATAATACAAAACACTTAAATTCAGATAACAGCCAAAGAGCTTTTAAAACTGCCCTGGCTTTTGGCACAATGGATAAGGCGCCAATCTGCGAACCCAAAGGTCACTGGTTCGATTCCCAGCCAGGGCAACATAATCAGGTTGCCAAGCCAGGTTTCCAGCCAGGTCTGTAGCTGGAGGCAGGTGAAAGGCAATCATACATTGATGTCTCTCTCCCTCTATCCCTTCCCTTCTCTATAAAAATAATAAATCAAAAAATCTTAATAAATAAATAAAATAAAATGACCCCAATGCTGTCTAAAGATAGAATTTATTTTGTCAAGAACATAGATTAAATAGAGCACCTTTATTATCTGATCAGCTATTATATACTTAGATAAACATGTTTATCTCTTAGAAGATTTTTTCTAGTGAATTAATGCAGTTGAGTGCCCTGCAGTTACTTCAAAGTGGTCTAATTCCATATTTTTGTCAATAATAACAGCAAAATAATATTCCTCAAATACACTATTGTGTACATTTTGAACAAATGTAATAAAACAACACAACTTTGTATCACCAGTAGATTGGCTTCTAGAATTTTCTTTTACTTTTATTAAATGTTTGAAGTTTTGTTGTTTATGCTACATAGATGTCCCATTTATTCCCACCTTTGCCCCACCATCCAGCCTGCTCCTCACTTCCATAGTCAAACCCCACACCTTTGTCCATGTCCATGGGTCCTTCGTGTATTTTTTTGCATAATAACTTCCCCTTCTTCCCCTTTCCCCTTACAACTGTTAGTCTATTCCCTGATTCCATGCCTCTGGTTCTATTTTGCTCATTAGTTTATTTTGGTCATTAGGATCCACTTATAAGTGAGATCATATGATATTTGTCTTTCACCAACTGACTTATTTCACTTAGCATAATAGTTACCAGTTCCAGCCATGCTGCCACAAAAAGACAGGAATTCCTTATTTTCTCTACTGTGTAGTATTCCTCTATGTAAAAGTTCCTGTTTTTTGATCCACTCATCTACTGATGTGTATTTAGGCTGTTTCCTAATCTTAGCTATTGTAAGTATCACTTCTATGAACGTAGGAGTGTGTAAGTTCTTTTAAATTGGTGTTTCTTGATTCTTAAGGTATATTGTCAGTGGTGGAATTGCTGGGTCAAGAGACACTTCCATTTTTAATTTTTCAGGGAAACTCTATACTATTTTCCACAGTGATTGCACAGTCTGCATTCCCACCAGCAGTGCACTCTTTTCTCCACATCCTTACTGGCACTTTTTGTTGGTTGGTTTATTAATTATGGCCCTTTTGGCAGGTGTGATGCTGTATATAATTGTGATTTTAATTTGCATTTATCTGATGTCTAGTGATGTTGAACATCTGTTCATATATCTATGGGCCACCTGCATGTCCTCCTTGGGGAAGTATCTCTTTAGGCATTTTTTAATTGGATTGTTTGTTTTCCTGGTATTGAGCCTTATGAGTTCTTTCTATATTTTGGAGATTAAACCCTTGTATAGTTTGATATCAAGTATTGTGATACCTCCAACATTGTTCTTTCTCAAAGATTGCTGAAGCTATTCAGAGTGGTTCTATATAAATGTTTGGAATTTTTGTTTTAGATATGTGAAGTATGCCATTGGTATTTTAATAGGACTTGCATCGAATTCATAAATTGCTTTGGGTATGGACATTTTAATGATGTTAATTCTTCCAGTTGATAAACAGGATATATGTTTCTATTTGAATCTTCCTCAATTTATTTCTTCAGCATTCTATAGTTCTCCAAGTATAGGCCTTTTACCTCCTTGGTTAAATTTATTCCTAGGTACTTAATTAATTCCTCTAGTAAGTAGGGGGGGGGTCTGTTTCTCTTTCTGATAGTTCATTGTTGGTATACAAAAAAGTTCCATCAATTTCTGAATATTGGCTTTTTATCACATTACTTTGCAAAATTCACTTATTAGATCAAGTAGTTTTTTCATGGGGCCTATAGGGTTTTCTATGTATACTATCATGTCATTTGTAAATAATGACAGGTTTACTTTCTTATTTCCAATTTGTTGCCTTTTATTTCTTCTTTTCTGGTCTCTGTGGCTAGAAGTTCCAGCACTGTGTTCAGTGAGTGGTCAAAGGGACACATTCGTCTTTTATTTGATCTTAAAGGAAACACTTTTAGTTTTTGCCTATTGAGTTTGATGTTGGCAGTGTTTCGCATATATGGTCTTATGTTGAGGTATGCTCCCTCTATTTCCACTTTGCTAAGGTTTTTTTTTTTCAGAAATGGGTGCTGGATTTTACCAAATACTTTTTCTGCATCTATTGACATGATCATGTACTTTTTATTCTTCATTTGTAATATGGTGTATTATGCTCACTGATGTGAGAATATTGTACTATCCTTGCACCCCTGGAATAAACCCCACTTGATAATGGCATATGATCTTTTTACTGGATCTGGTTTTCTAGTATTTTGTTGAGGATTTTTAACATCTATGTTAATTAGAGATATTGGCTTGTAATTTTCTTTCTTGAGTCTTACCTATTTGGGGGATTAGGATAATACTCATCTCATAAAAAGAATTTTGGACTCTTGCCTCAGCAATCTTGAGAAAGAAGAACAAAGTTAGAAGGATAACAATATCTAATATTAAGCTACAATACAAAGCCACCATAATCAAAACAGTCTGATACTGGCATAGGAATAGACACATAGATCCATGGAACAGAATGGAGAGTCAAGAATTTAACCCATGCCTTAATGGTCAAATAAGATTTGACAACAGGTATGTGAACACACAAAGGAGTAAAGACATCCTCTTCAGTAAATGGTGTTGGAGGAACTTGACTGGTACATTTTAAAAAATGGCACGACTACCAACTTACACCATACACCTGAATAAACTCAAAATTGGTAAAAGACTTAAATGTAAGTCAGAATACCATAAAAATTCTAGTTGAAAACATAGGCAGTAAAATTTCAGATATATTTTGTAATAGTACTTTTGCCAAAATACATCCTTAGGGAAAGGGGAATAAAGGAATACATAAACAAGTGATACTATATCAAATTAAAAAGCTTCTGCATAGCTAAAGAAACTATCATCAAAATAAAAATGGAGGATCAAAGATGGCGACAGAGTAGAGAGCAGTGCTGATAGTGTTCTTGAGTACCAGAGCAGCTGGAGGACAGGATAGGGAGAGCGAGATGTCTAAGAATTGGAGCAGTCAGCATCTGGACTCAGAGGAGCACAGCCCAGAGGCAGCAGAGACCTACAGGAGAGCAGGTGACACAGTTCCAAACTGGCCAGAGGGCCGAGGTCAGCTCTTGGCAGTGTCAGCTCTACCCAGAGGGCCATTTTAACTGAAGCCAGCTCCAGACTTCCTGGAGACTAGGAATCTGAAAAGTGAAGTGTGGGAAGCAAGGGCAAATGCTGGAGGGAACTAGGAAATGAACTTCTGCAGGGGAGGGAATGTGTGAGAGCCTTGCTCCGGTAACAGGGAGAGGCAGCTCCTCACTGGGTCAGAGATGGAGGAGAAGAGAACTGTGGGCAGGAGGAGTGGGGTAGCTAGGAAGTGCACCAGCCAGGTCACTGAGAGGGCTGAAATCGGTGCTGCTGGGCCAACCAGAGAAACAGAAGCTTGAAGCCCCTGCTAGGAGGGAGGCCCAGCCCTGCACATGCACACTGGCCCCCAGGCTCCCTTGGAAACTACAAACTGCAAGCTAGGGAACTTGTAGCTAGGGCAACTGACCCACCCATTGCAGGCAATAAAGGCCACACTGCAGACACGCTGGGAGGGGTGAATCACAGAGGCTACAAGAAGGACTCCTTGGAGAGCTGGTCTGCTTGGAGGTTTGGCCCTCGCCCAGGAGAGCTGGGCAGTGTTTGCAGACCCCAGGCACTGTTGGTGGAAGAGGGCTGCCTCCTCCTGGAAATGAGGGGGCAGGGCCAGTCATCACAGGAACCAGTGAGGTTGCAGTCTGCCCTGCAGGGGTGCCAGGTGCCCATCACAGGCAGCAACCTCCTCCAGGAGTTGGAGGGGACACCCTGTGGGCCCCAGAACACCGGCCACCCTAAAACCCAGCTAGGCTACAGAAGGTCCAGCCTACCTGGGGGCTAACACTCAGAATCAGCCCTGACTGGGACAATCATAGGCTCTGCCACTCCAGGACCAGCTAGACTGTAGACTGCAGAGACCTGACCAAGAAAAAGAGGCAGACTCAGGAAATGGATGGCTGCTAATCTCAAGCAACTGAGTTAAACTGAGAGCTACATGAACTATTAATCCCCAACATATCCTTTTCAAAAGTTACTTCTCACATATTTTTAATCCTCCTCTATCTTAATGCACCTAAATACACAAGACCCTCCCCCTACTCTTGATTTAAAGTCTACTCACTCTCTGGCTACAACACATTCCCAAACCTCAATCCAACTATTCCTTCCCTCCCCAGCCACCTAAACCCTTTCTTTATTCTTTTCTTTCTTCCTTTTTCTTTTCTTTTTTCCTTTTCTTTTCTTCCTGTTAAAGCCCACAGATCCTGACTCCACCTGGACTAATCAGAGATCATAAATGGTGAACAGCCACCTAAACCTTTTCTTTATTAATATTATTTTTCTTTTTCTTGTTATTTTTTCCTTTTTTTCTTTAACATTTTAATTTTTTTTTTCTTGCTAAAAGCACTCAGGGCCTGGCTCCATCGGCATCAATAAGAGATTATTAAGGATGAACAGCCATCTAAACCCTTTCTTCTTATTATTATTATCATTTTTTTCTTTATTCTTTTTTTTCCCTGCTAAAAGCCCACAGGTCCTGACTACACCTGGACCAATCAGGGACCACTAAGGGTGAACAGGAAGGCAGATGCAGCAACTATATACATAGGCTTACACTGTTCACTCATACTTGAGGCTTTCTGATTCTCCCTCTCCTTATTTCTGTGAGAAAGGATACAAGGAGCGTCTTGACTGGAAGGAAAGGAGCAACATACACAACCAATGCAGAATACAACCAGACAGACCAAATAAAGGCCACACGAAGAACAAGTGGAGAAAACCTGGGAGACTACAACATTAACACACAAGGGTGCTCAACTAAGGCAAAGAAGCAAAGCAGATTAATCCAAGGAACAAACAAAAAACAAAAAGCAAGCAACAACAGACACCCAAAATGGGGAAAAAAAGAATCAGTCCATCACCAAAAGGAAAGGAAGAATCACAAGAAAGACCACCAAAATGAAACAGAGACACACAAAATATCAGATAAGGAATTCAAAAGAATGATAATAGAGAAGCTCAATGAGCTTAGCCAGCTCAGGAAAAACTATAAACAACTCCAGAGAAGTTACAAGTAACTTACTGAGAGCTACAACAGCATGAAAAAGGACATAGAAACTATCAATAAACGCCAGGATGAAATGAAGGATACAATTTCTGAATTGAATAATACAGTAGAAGAAATCAACAGTACACTAGAGGAAGGAGAGGACCAGATCAGCAAGTTGGAGGACAATATAGACAAATACTCAAAGACAGTACAAGAGAATAAAAAAAAAGGCTGAACAAGATTAAAGAGGGTTTAAGAGACCTTCAGGACAACATGAAATGTAACAACATATGTACCATAGGGATACCAGAAGGAGAAGGGAAACAAGGAATGGAAAACCTGTTCAAAAAAGTAATGATAAAAAATTTTGCTAACATGATGAGTGAAAACATTAATCAAGTTCAGGAAGCAGAGGGGGTCCCAATGAAGATCAACACAAACAGACCAACACCAAGGCACATTATTGTGAAAATAGCTAATTTTAAAGACAAAGATAGAATCCTAAAAGCATCAAGAAAGAAATGACAAATAATATATAAGGGGGTTTCAATAATGCTATCAAATGATTATAGAACAGAAACAAATCAAGCCAGAAGGGAATGACAGAAAGTATTCCAAGTAATGGGAAACAAAGGCCTAAAACCATGAATACTCTACCCAGCAAGGCTCTCATTCAAGATAGAAGGAGAAATAAGGAGTTTCCCAGAAAAAAAACAAAAAACAAAAAACAAACAAACAAACAAACAAAAATGAAAAGAATACATCTCTACCAAACCATCATTGCAAGAAATGCTCAAGGGTCTGATTTAAAATAAAGAAAATAAATAAATGAATAAAATGAAGAAACAGAGAAAGTGAAAGAGGAATACAGATACAAAGGGAGAAAATGGCAATGAATAAGTATCAATCAATAATAACTTTCAATGTAAATGGGTTCAATGCACCAATTAAAAGACATAGGGTAGCCAAATGGATTACACAACATGACCCACATATGTGCTGTCTTCAAGAGACCCACCTCAGAACAAAAGATTGACACTGATTGAGAATGAAGGGATGGAAAAATATATATCAAGCAAATGGACACAAAAATAAAGCTGGAGTAGCAATACTTCAGACAAAATAAATTTTACAATGAAGGCCATATAAAGGGACAAAGAGGGACATTATATAATACTTAAGAGAACAATCCATCAAGAACAAATAACTCTGGTAAATTTATAGAAACCCTATATAGGAGCTTCAAAATATATAAGGAAAAACTTGGAGGACTTTAAGAAAGATATAGACAACAACACACTAATAGTAGGGGATTTTAATACCCCACTAAAACAATGGGCAGAACTTCCAAACAAAAATCCCCAAAGATATTGTGTCATTGAACAACACTCTACAAGAAATGGACCTAACTGGTGTATACAGAGTCTTTTACGCCAAAGAAGCAAAATACACATTCTTTTCAAATGCACATAGATCATTCTTGAACATAGAACACATGATATGTCACAAGACAAGCATCCACAAATACAGGAAAATTGAAATCATGCAAAGTACCTTCTAAGATCACAATGGCTTGAAACAAGAAACCAATCTCAAGGGAAAAAAAGAACAATTCACTAACTCATGGAGACTGAATAACATGCTTTTAAGTAATGAATGGGTTAACAATGAAATCACAATGAAATAAAAACGTTCTTGGAAACAAATGAAAATGAACACACAACAACCCATTACCTATGGAACACAGCAAAGGCAGTGCTTAGAAGGAAATTTACAATAATACAGGCTTTCCTAAAAACATCACAAGAAGGTTATAAAAGCAACCTAAACACAAAGCTGCAAGAACTATAGGAGCAACAACAAACAAAGCACAGAGCAAGTAGAAGGAAGGCAATGTTCAATATCAGAACAGAACTAAATAACTCAGAGATTCAAACTACAATTCAAAGAATAAACAGGTCCAAGAGCTGATTCTATGAAAAAATAAACAAAATTGACAAGCCCTTATCCAGACTCATCAAGAAAAAGAGAGGACCCAATTAAACAGAATCAGAACTGAAAGAGGGGAAATCACAACTGATACCTCAGAAATACAAAAGATTGTAAGAAATTACTAGAAACAACTCTAGGACAAAAAATATGACAACCTGGATGAAATGGACACATTTCTGGAAAGGTGTAATCTACCAAAACTGAACCCAGAAGAAGCAGAAAGTCTGAATAGGCCAATAACAATTAGTGAAATTAAAGAAGTAATCCAAAATCTCCCAAAGCACAAAAGCCCTGCACCAGATGGCTACACAGGTGAATTTTACCAAATATTTAAAGAAGAACTAACTCCTATCCTTCTCAACCTATACCTAAAAATACAGGAAGGGGGACCACTCCCAAACTCTTTCTATGAGACCAATATTATTCTAATCCCCAAACCAGGGCAAGACACAACTAAGAAAGAAAGCTACAGGCCAATATCTCTGATGAACATAGATGCTAAAATTCTCAACAAAATTTTGGCCAACAATTTTCAGCAGTATATTACAAAGATCATACACCATGATCAAGTGGGTTTCATCCCAAGGATGCAAGAATGGTACAACATTCATAAACCAATAAATGTAATACAACACATCAACAAATTGAAAGATAAAAATCATATGATCATATCAATAGATTCTGAAAAAGCATTTGATAAAGTACAGCAACTATTTATGACAAAAACCCTCAGTAAAATGGGAATAGAGGGAGCATACCTCAACATCATAAAGGCCATCTATTAGAAACCTGAAGCCAACATTATACATAACAGACAAAAACTGAAAGCTTTCCCCCTAAGATCAGGAATGAGACGAGGCTATTCACTTTCTCCACTTCTATTCAACATTGTCTTGGAAGTTCTAGCTATGCCATCAGAGAAGAAAAAGGAATCAAAGGTATCCAATTTGGAAAGGAGGAAATCCAACTGTCATTATTTGCAGATGATATGATAGTGTACATCCAAAACCCAAAAGGCTCAACCAATAACTTTACCCTAATAAGCAAATTTAGCAAAATAGCTGGGTATAAAGTCAATATCCAGAAATCAAAAGTATTTTTGTATACCAATAATGAAACAACAGAAATAGAAGCAAAAGAACAAATCACATTTACCATAGCAACAAGAAAAATAAAGTACGTAGAAATAAACCTAACTAAGGAGGTAAATGACCTATACTCAGAAAACTACAGAACAATGAAGAAAGAAATCTAGGAAGACACAAATAAATGGAAACATATACCATGTTCGTGGATGGGAAGAATTAACATCATTAAAATGTCCATACAACACAAAGCAATCTAGTTTCAATGCAATCCCAATTAAAACACCAATGACAGACTTCACAGAAACAGTAAAAATACTTCAAAAATTTATATGGAGCCATAAACGCCCACAAATAGCCACAACAATCTTGAGAAAGAACAAGGTAGGAGGAATCACAGTACTGGACTTCAAACAATACTACAAGGCTACTGTCATCAAAACTATCTGGTACTGGCATAAGAATAAACATATAGATCAATGGAACAGAATAGAGAGCCCAGAAATTAACCCAGGACTCTATGATCAACTAATATTTGACAAAGGGGGAAGGAACATCAAATGGAGTAAAAACAGTCTCTTCAACAAATTGTGTTGGGAGAAATGGACACATGCAAAAAAATAAAACTAGACCACCAACTTCCACCATACACCAGAATAAACTCAAGATGGATAAAAGATTTAAACATAAGCAGTGCCACCATAAGGGTCCTGGAGAAAAATATAGGCAGTAAACTTTTGGATATCCTACACGGAAATATGTTTACAGATACTTCAACAAGGGCAAAGGAAATAACAGAACGAATCAACAAATGGGACTATATCAAATTGAAAAGTTTCTGTTCAGCTGAAGAAAACACCAGCAAAATTAAAAGGGAACGAACTATAGAGGAAAACATAATTGGCAATGATACCTCAGACAAAGGTTTGATCTCCACAATATATAAAGAACTAATGCATGTCAACACCAGGAAGACAGCCTAATTAAAAAATGGGCAAAGGACCTGAATAGATAACTCAGTGAGGCAGATATACAAAGGGCACAGAGGCATATAAAAGAATGCTCCAGGATAGCTTCTAAGATGGCGACAGAATAGAGAGCTGTGCTGATGGTGTTCTTGAGTACCAAAGTAGCTAGAGGACAAGATAGGGAATGTGAGACATCTTCAGGACTCTAGGAATTGGAGCGGTCAGCATCTGGACACAGGGGAGCACAGCCTAGAGGCAGCAGGACAGTAGCCCTCAGGTCCAGGCCCCACCTGGACCTGTCAGGGATTATTAAGGGTGAACTGCCATCTAAACCCTATCTTCTTCTTATTATTATCGATTTTATTTCTTTTTTCCTTTTGCATTTTTTTTTTGTTTGCTTTGGTTGGGTTTTTTTGTTTTTGGTTGTTTGTTTGTTTGTTTTTGTTTTTGTTTCTGCTAAAAGCCCACAGGCCCAGAATACAACCAGACAGCCCAAATAAAGGACACACCAAGAACAGCAAGTGGAGAAAATCTGGGAGACTGCAACATTGAACTCCACAAATCTGTCACAGAAGGGTGCTCAGCTGCAGCAAGGAAGCAAAGCAGGTTAACCCAATGAAAGAAGAAAAATGAATAAATAAATAAAGAGCAAGCAAGAACAGACACTCAAAATGGGGAAAATAAGAATCAGTCCATCACCAAAAGGAAAGGAAGAATCCACAGAAAGAACACAAAATGAAACAGAGGCACCTGGAATATCAGATAAGGAATTCAAAAGGATGATGATAGAGAAGCTCAGTGAGCTCAGCTACATCAAAGAAAACTATAAACGACTCGAAGAAAAATACAAAGAACTCCAGGGAAATTACAAAGAACTCCAGGGAAGTTACAAGGAACTTACTGAGAACTACAACAACATGAAAAAGGACATGAAAACTATCAATAAGTGCCAGGAGGAAATGAAGAATAAAATTTCTGAATACAGAATACAGAATACTTCTACAGAATACTGTAGAAGGAATCAACAGTAGGCTAGAGGAAGCAGAGGACCAGATCAGCGAGTTGGAAAACAATGTAGACAAATACTCCAAGACAGTACAAGACAACAAAAAAAGGCTGAATAAGACTGAAGAGGGGTTAAGAGAGCTGCAGGACAACATGAAACGTAACAACATCTGTATCATAGGGATACCAGAAGGAGAAGAGAAACAAGGAATGGAAAATCTGCTCAAAAAGTCATGATAGAAAATTTCCCTAACATGATGAGTGAAAACATTAATCCAGTTCAGGAAGCACAGAGGGTCCCAATGAGGATCAACCCAAACAGACCAACACCAAGGCACATTATTATGAAAATCGCTTATTTCAAGGACAAGGAGAGAATCCTAAAAGCATCAAGAGAGAAAAGACAAATAACATACACAGGGGCTCCAATAAGGCTATCAAATGATTATTCAACAGAAACAATTCAACCCAGAAGGGAATGGCAAAAAGTATTTCAAGTAATGGAAAACAAAGGACTGCAACCAAGAATACTCTACCCAGCAAGGCTCTCATTCAAGATAGAAGGAGAAATAAGGAGATTCCCAGACAAAAAAAGATTAAAAGAATATATTTCTACCAAACCAGGATTGTAAGAAATGCTAAAGGGTATGCTATAAAAATAAATAAACAAATAAAATGAAGAAACAGAGAAAGCCAAAGAGGAACACAGACACAAAGGGTAAAAATGGTAATGAATAAGTATCAATCAGTAAAAACCTTAAATGTAAATGGATTAAATGCACCAATCAAAAGATAGGGTAGCTGAATGGATAAGACAACATGACCCACATATACGCTGTCTTCAAGAGACCCAACTCAGAACAAAATATCGACACACATTGAAAGTGAAGGGATGGAAAACTATATATCAAGCAAATGGACACACACACACAAAAAGCTGGAGAAGATGGCGACAGAGTAGAGAGCAGTGCTGATGGTATTCTTGAGTACCAAAGCAGCTAGAGGACAAGATAGGGAGCGTGACATATCTTCAGGACCCTAGGAATTGGAACAGGCAGCATCTGGACACAGGGGAGCACAGCCCAGAGGCAGAGGAGGCCAGCAGGACAGTAGGTGAGGCATTCCTGACCAACCGCCTGGATGGCTGAGGTTGGCTCTGGGCAGTGGCAGCTCTGCCCAGGGTGGCGAGTTTGACTGGGGCCAGTTCCGGGTTCCCTGGTGACTGGAATTCTCAACAGTGAAGTGTGGGTGGTGAGGGTGAATGCCTTAGGGAACACTGAACTGAACTCTGGCAGGGGAGGGACTGTGTGAGAGACTCACTCCGGCAACAGGGAGAGGAGCCTTCTCGCGGGGCTAGAGGAGGAGGAGAAGAGTCCTGCTGAAAGCCAGAGCTGGGGAGTGGGAAGTGCACTGGCCTGGGCAGCGAGAGGGCCGAAAATTGTGCTGCTGGGCCACCAGGGATACAACAGCAAGAAGCCCATACGAGGGGGGAGGCCCCGCCCTGCGCAACCACACAGGCCCCCAGGCTCCACAGAAACTCCAAATGGTTGAGCCGGCGAGCCAGGAACTAGTAGCGGGGGCAACTGACCCGCCATTGCCAGAGACAAAGGCCAAACCACCCACGCCTGGGAGGGGCTCATCACAGAGGCCTCCTAAAGGACTCCATGGAGAGCTGGTTGGCTTGGAGGAGTGGTGCCCATCCTGGAAGGGCGGGACAGTGTAGGCGGACCCAGGACAGTGTTGACAGACAAGGGCAGCTTCCTCCTGGAACTGCGGGGGTGGGGCCAGTCCTCACAGGGACCAGCAAAGTTGTGGCTGCTCTGCAGGGGTGCTGGGTGCTCATCCCAGACAGGAACCTCCGCCAGGAGTGGGAGGGGGCACCCTGTGGGCTCCAGAATACAAGCAGCCCTAAAACCCAGCCAGGCTGGGGAAGGCCCAGCCTACCTGGGAGTGGACACTCAGAATCAGCCCTGAATGTGACAATCAGAGGCCCTGCCATGTGCCAAGACCAGCTAGAATATAGACTATAGACGGCAAAGTCCTGACCAAGAAAAAGAGGCAGCATCAGGAAAGGGATTGCTGCCAATCTCAAGCACCTGAATTATACCGAGAGCAATATGAACTATAAATCCCCAAAATATCCTTTGCAAAAGTTACTTCTCACATATTCTTCATCCCCCACATACCTCAATCCACCTAAATACCCAAGACCCTCCCACTACTCTCGAATTAAAGTCTACTCACTCTGTGGCTATAACACATTCCTAGACCTCAATCTAAGTATTCCTCCCTTTCCCGGCCACTTAAACCCTTTCTTTACTCTTTTTTTCCTTCTCTCTCTTTTTTTAAAATTTTTCTTTTCCTTTTCTTCCTGGTAAAGCCCACAAGTTCTGGCTCCACCTGGACCAATCAGAAATCATAAAGGGGGAACATACAGCTAAAACTTTTCTTTATTAATATTGATTTCTCTTTGTCTTGTGACTTTCTGCCCCCCTCCTTTTAATTTTTTTCCCTTTCTTCCTTCTTTCTTTTCTCCCTGATAAAACCCACTGGTCCTGGCTCCACCTGGACCAAACAGAGACCATAAAGGGTGAACAGACACCTTAACCATTTCTTTATTAATATTGATTTCTCTTTCTCTTGTGACTTTCTCCCATATTTGCTTTCTTTCTATTTTTTTTTTTCCTCTGCTAAAAGCCCTCAGGTCCAGGCTCCATCTGGACCAGTCAGGGAATATTAAGGGTGAACAGCCATCTAAACTCTTTCTTCTTATTATTATTATCGTTTTTATTTCTTTTTTCCTTTTGCATTTTTTTTTTGTTTGTTTGTTTGTTTGTTTGGTTTGGTTTGGTTTGGTTTTTTATTTTTGATTTTTTTTTATTTGTTTGTTTGTTTGATTTTGTTTTTTGTTTTTGATTTTGTTTTTCTTTATGCTAAAAGCCCACAGGCCCAGAATAAAACCAGACAGCCCAAATAAAGGACACACCAAGAACAGCAAGTGGAGGAAATCTGGGTGACAGCAACACTGAACTCCACAAACCTCCTATCACAGAAGGGTGTTCAACTAAGGCAAGGAAGCAAAGCAGGTTAACCCAAGGAAAGAAGAAAAATGAATAAATAAATAAAGAGCAAGCAAGAACAGACACTCAAAATGGGGAAAATAAGAATCAGTCCATCACCAAAAGGAAAGGAAGAATCCCCAGAAAGAACACAAAATGAAACAGAGGCACCTGGAATATCAGATAAGGAATTCAAAAGAATGATGATAGAGAAGCTCAGTGAGGTCAGCCACATCAAAGAAAACTGTAAACAACTCCAGGAGAACTACAAAGAACTCCAGGGAAATTCCAAAGAACTCCAGGGAAGTTACAAGGAACTTACTGAGAACTACAACAGCATGAAAGAGGACATGAAAACTATCAATAAGTGCCAGGAGGAAATGAAGAATACAATTTCTGAATTGAAGAATTGAGTAGAAGGAATCAACAGTAGACTAGAGGAAGCAGAGGACCGGATCAGCAAGTTGGAGGATAATCTAGACAAATACTCCAAGACAGAACAAGAGAATAAAAAATGGCTGAATAAGACTGAAGAGGGGTTAAGAGAGCTGCAGGACAACATGAAACGTAACAACATCCATATCATAGGGATACCAAAAGAAAAAGAGTAACAAGGAATGGAAAACCTGTTCAAAAAAGTCATGATAGAAAATTTCCCTAACATGATGAGTGAAAACATTAATCCAGTTCAGGAAGCACAAAGGGTCGCAATGAGGATCAACCCGAACAGACCAACACCAAGGCACATTATTATTAAAATGGCTAATTTGAAAGACGAAGAGAGAATTCCAGAAGCATCAAGAGAGGAAAGACAAATAACATATAAAGGGGCTCCAATAAGGCTATCAAATGATTATTCAACAGAAACAATCCAAGCCAGAAGGGAAAGGCAAAAAGTATTTCAAGTCATGGTCAACAAAGGCCTACAACCAAGAATACTCTACCCAGCAAGGCTCTCATTCAAGATAGGAGGAGAAATAAGGAGCTTCCCAGACAAAAAAAGACTCAAAGAATACATCTCTACCAAACCAGCATTGCAAGAAATGCTAAAGGGTCTGCTATAAAAATAAATAAACAAATAAAATGAAGAAACAGAGAAAGCCAAAGAGGAATACAGACACAAAGGGAGAAAATGGCAATGAATAAGTATCAACCAATAATCACCTTAAATGTAAATGGATTAAATGCACCAATCAAAAGACATAGGGTAGCCGAATGGATAAGACAACATGACCCACATGTATGCTGTCTTCAAGAGACCCACCTCAGAAGAAAATACTGACATAGATTGAGAGTGAAGGGATGGAAAACAATATATCAAGCAAATGGAAATGAAAAAAAAAGCTGGAGTAGCAATACTGATTTCAGATAAAATAGATTTTACAATGAAGGATATAAAAAGGGACAAAGATGGCATTTCATAATACTTAAGGGAATAATCCATCAGGAAGAAATAACTCTGGTAAACATATATGCACCAAACATAGGATCTCCGAAATATCTAAGAAAAATCTTGGAAGACTTTAAGAAAGACATAGACAGCAACACAATAATAGTAGGGGATTTTAATACCCTACTGTCAATAATGGACAGGTCTTCCAAACAAAAAATCACCAGAGATGTTGTGGCATTGAACAACACTCTAGAGGAAATGTACCTAACTGATGTATACAGAATCTTTTCACCCAAAAGAAGCAAAATACACATTCTTTACAAATGCACATGGATCATTCTCCAAGATAGACCACATGGAATGTCACAAGACAAGCCTCCACAAATACAGGAAAATTGAAATCATACAACGTATCTTCTCAGATCACAATGGCTTGAAACTAGAAACCAATCTCAAGGGAAAAACCCAAAAATTCTCTAACTCATGGAGACTGAATAACATGCTTTTAAGTAATGAATGGGTCTACAATGAAATCAAAGATGACATCAAAAAGTTCCTGGAAACAAATGACAATGAACACACAACAGCCCAAACCTTATGGGATCCAGCAAAGGCAGTTCTTAGGGGGAAATTTATAGCAATACGGACCTTCCAAAAAAGATGACAAGAAGTTTATAAAAACGACCTAACCACAAAGCTGCAAGAACTAGAGGAACAACAACAAACAAAGCCCAGAGCAAGTAGAAGGAAGGAGATCATCAAGAACAGAGAAGAACTAAATAACTCAGATATTCAAACTACAATTCGTAGAATTGACAAGACCAGGAGTTGGTTCTTTGAAGAAATAAACAAAATTGACAAGCCCTTATCCAGACTCATCAAGAAAGAGAGAGAGAGGACCCAAATAAACAGAATCAGAACTGAAAGAGTGGAAATCACAACTGATACCTCAGAAATACAAAAGATTGTAAGAATTTACTACAACAACTATATGATAAAAAATATGACAACTTGGATGAAATGGACACATTTCTGGAAAGGTATAATCTACCAAAACTGAACACAGAAGAAGTAGAAAGCTTGAATAGGCCAAAAAGAACTAGTGAAATTAAAGAAGTAATCAAAAATCTCCCAAAGCACAAAAGCCATGGACCAGATGACTACACAGGTGAATTTTAACAAACATTTGAAAAAGAACTAAATCCTATCCTCCTCAAACTATAACAAAAAATTCAGGAAGAGGGAAGACTCCCAAAATCATTCTATGAGGCCAATATTATTCTAATCCCAAAACCAGGTCAAGATCCAACTAAGAAAGAAAGCTACAGGCCAATATCTCTGATGAACATAGATGTTCGTAAATCAATAAATGTAATACACCACATCAACAAATTGAAAGATAAAAACCATATGACGATATCAATAGATGCTGAAAAAGCATTTGATAATGTGCAGCAGCCATTTATTATAAAAACCCTCAGTGAAATTGGAAAGGGGGAGCATACCTCAACATCATAAGGGACATCTATATGAAACCTGAAGCCAACATCATACTTAATGGACAAAAACTGAAAGCTTTCCCCCTAAGATCAGGAACGACACAAGGCTGCCCACTTTATCCACTTCTATTCAACATTGTCCTGAAAGTTCTAGCTATAGCCATCAGAGAAGAAAAAGGAATTAAAGGTATCCAAATTGGAAATGAGGAAGTCAAACTGTCATTATTTGCAGATGATATGATAGTGTACATACAAAACCCGATTGGCTCCACCAAAAACTTACTTGATCTAATAAGCAAATTTAGCAAAATAGCTGGGTATAAAGTCAATATCCAGAAATCAAAAGCATTTTTGTATACCAATAATGAATCAACAGAAATAGAAGCAAATAAACAAATCCTGTTTACCATAACAAGAGGAAAAATAAAGTACCTAGGAATCAACTTAACTAAGGAGGTCAAAGACCTGTACTTAGAAAACTACACAGCAATGAAGAAAGAAATCAAGGAAGACACAAATAAATGGAAGCATATACCATGTTCGTGGATGGGAAGAATTAACATCATTAAAATGTCCATACTACCCAAAGCAATCTACAGATTCAATGCAATTCCAATTAAAATACCAATGAGAGACTTCATAGAAATAGAAAAAATACTTCAAAAATTTATATAGAGCCGAAGAAGCTGACGAATAGCCACCACAATCTTGAGAAAGAACAAGATAGTAGGAATCACAATATCGGACTTCAAAAAATACTACAAGGCTACTGTCATCAAAACATCATGGTACTGGCATAAGAATAGACATATAGATCAATGGAACAGAATACAGAGCCCAGAAATTAACACAGGACTCTATGGTCAACTAATATTTGACAAATGGGGAAGGAACTTCCAATGGAGTAAAACAGTCTCTTCAACAAATGGTGTTGGGAGAATTGGACAGCAACATGCAAAAAGATAAAACTAGACTACCAACTTACACCATACACCAAAAAAACTCAAGATGGATAAAGGATTTAAACATAAGCAATGCCACCATAAAGGTCCTGGAGAAAAATATAGGCAGTAAACTTTTGGATATCCTACACAAAAATATGTTTACTGATACTTCACCAAGGGCAAAGGAAATCAAAGAACGAATCAACAAATGGGACTGTAACAAATTGAAATGTTTCTGTTCAGCTAAAGAGAATATCAGCAAAATTGAAAGGGAACCAACTGTATGGGAAAACATAATTGCCAATGATACCTCAGACAAGGGTCTGTTCTCTAAAATATATAAAGAACTAATGTGACTCTACACTAGGGAGACAGACAGCCCAATTAAAAAATGGGCAACGGACCTGATCAGACAACTCACTGAGGAAGAGATACAAAGGGCCCAGAGGCATATGAAAGAATGCTCAACATCACTAGTCATCAGAGAGATGCAAATTAAAACCACAATAAGATACCACCTCACACCTGTCAGAATGGCAATCATCAGCAAATCAACAGACAACAAGTGTTCTCGAGGATGCGGGGAAAAGAGAACCCTCCTACACTGTTTGTGGGAATGTAGGCTGGTGCAGCCACTGTGGAAAACAGTATGGGGTTTCCTTAACAAACTAAAAATGGAACTGGCTTTTGATCCAGCAATTCCAGTACTTGGACTATACCCAAAGAATCCTGAAACACCAATTCATAAAAACCTATGTACACCTATATTCTTAGCAGCACTATTTACAATAGCCAAGTGCTGGAAACAGCCTAAGTGCCTATTGGTGGATGATTGGATTAAAAAACTTTGGTACATTTACACAATGGAATTCTATATAGCAGGAAGAAAGAAGGAACTTGTACCCTTTGCAACAACATGGATGGAACTGGAGAGTGTTATGCTTAGTGAAATAAGCGAGTCAGTGAAGGACAAATATCATATGATCTCACCCATTACAGGACAATAATGAACAAAGCTAACAACAAGCTAAACAAAACCAAATATATGAATACAATATATAGACCTTCAGTGGTCAGGGGGAAAAGGGTTGGGGGGAGGGGGAAGGCAGAGGCAAGAAAGGGGAGCAGCTTAGACAAGAACCTAATATAAAGGAACCATGGACATGGACAACAGGTGGGATTGACTTTGGGGGGAATTGGTAGGTGGGGAGGGGGACAGACGGGAGCAAAAAGGGATGGATGTAATACAGCAACAAAAAAATTAAAAAAAAAAAAAGCTGGGGTAGCAATACTGATTTCAGATAAAATAGATTTTACAATGAAGTCCATAAAAAGGGACAAAGGTGGACATTTCATAATACTTAAGGGAACAACCCATCAAGAATAAATAACTCTGATAAACATATATGCACCCAAAATATGAGCTCCGAAGTATATAAGGAAAATCTTGGAAGACTTTACGGAAATCATCAAGATCAGAGCAGAACTAAATAACTCAGAGATTCAAAATACAATTCAAAGAATTAACATGTCCAGGAGCTGGTTCTTTGAAAAAATGAACAAAATTGACAAGCCCTTATCCAGACTCATCAAGAAAAATAGAGAGAGGACCCAAATAAACAGAATCAGAACTAAAAGGGGGAAATCACAACTGATACCTCAGAAATACAAAAGATTGTAGGAAATTAGTACAAGCAATTATATGACAAAAAAATATGACAATCTGGGTGAAATGGACAAATTTCAGTAAATGTATAATCTACCAAACCTGAACCCAGAAGAAGCAGAAAGCCTGAACAGGCCAATAAGAACAAATGAAGTTAAAGAAGTCATCCAAAATCTCCCAAAGCACAAAAGCCGTGGACCAGATTGCTACACAGGCAAATTTAAACTAATATTTAAAGAAGAACTAACTCTTATCCTCCTCAAACTATACCAAAAAATTGAGGAAGAGGGAAGACTCCCAAACTCTTTCTATGAGGACAATATTATTCTAATCCCAAAACCAGGGCAAGATACAACTAAGAAAGAAAGCTACAGGCCAATATCTCTGATGAACATAGATGCTAAAATTCTTAACAAAATATTGGACAATCGGATTGAGCAGTATATTACAAAGATCATACACCATGATCAAGTGGGCTTCATCCCAGGGATGCAAGGATGGTGCAACATTTGTAAATCAATAAATGTATTACACCACATCAACCAATTGAAAGATAAATACCTTATGATCATATCAATAGATGCTTAAAATTCATTTGATAAAGTAAAGCAACCATTTATTATAAGAACCCTTGGCAAAATGGGAATAGAGTGAGCATACCTCAACTTCATAAAGGCCATCAATGAGAAACCTGAAGCCAACATCAAACTTAAAGGACAAAATCTGATAGCTTTCCTCCTAAGATCAGGAATGAGACAAGGCTGTTCACTTTCTCCACTTCTATTCAACATTGTCTTGAAAGTTCTAGCTATAGCCATCAGAGAAGAAACAAGAATCACATGTATTTAAATTGGAAAGGAGGAAATGAAACTGTCATTATTTGCAGATGATATGATAGTGTACATACAAAACCTGATTTGCTCCACCAAAAACTTACTCTACTCAACCTAATAAACAAATTTAGCAAAATAGCTGGGTATAAAATCAATATCCAGAAATCAAAAGCATTTTTGTATACCAATAATGAAACAACAGAAATAGAAGCAAAAAAAAAAAAAAAAAAAAAAAAAAAAAAAAAAAAAAAAAAAAAAAAAAAAAAAAAAAAAAAAAAAAAAAAAAAAAAAAAAAAAAAAAAAAAAAAAAAAAAAAAAAAAAAAAAAAAAAAAAAAAAAACAAATCCCATGTACCATAACAACAAGAAAAATAAAGTACCTAGGAATAAACTTAACTAAGGAGGTAAAGGACCTGGACTCAGAAAATTACAGAATAATGAAGAAAGAAATCAAGGAAGACACAAGTAAATGGAAGCATATACCATGTTCATGGATGGGAAGAATTAACATCATTAAAATATCCATACTACTCAAAGTAATCTACAGATTCAATGCAATCCCAATTAAAATACCAATGACAGACTTCACAGAAATTGAAAAAAATACTTCAAAAATTTATATGGAGCGAAAATCGACAACAAATAGACACTGCCATATTGAGAAAGAAGAACAAGGTAGGAGGAATCACAAAACAGGACTACAAACAATACTGCAAGGCTACTTTCATCAAAACAGCATGGTAATGGCATAAGAATAGACATATAGATCAATGGAACAGCATAGAGAGGCCAGAAATTAACCAGAACTCTATCGTCAACCAATATTTGACAAAGTGGGAAGGAACATCCAATGGAGTAAAAACAGTCTCTTCAACAAATGGTGTTGGGAGAACTGGACAGCAACATGCAAAAAGATAAAACCAGATCACCAACTTACACCATAAACCAGAATAAACTCAAGATGGATAAAGGATTTAAACATAAGCAGTGCCACCATAAAGGTCCTAGAGAAAAATATAGGCAGCAAACTTTCGGATACACTACGCAGATATATGTTTACGGATACTTCACCAAGGGCAAAGGAAATCAAAGAACGAATCAAGAAATGGGACTATATCAAATTGAAAAGTTTCTGTTCAGCTTAAGAAAATATCAGCAAAATTCACAGGGAACCAACTGTATGGGAAAACATAATTGCCAATGGGACCTCAGACAAGGGTCTGATCTCCAAAATATATAAAGAACTAATGCGACTCAACACCAGGGAGACAGACAGCTCAATTAAAAAATGCCCAAAGGACCTGAACAGACAACTCACAGAGGAAGATATATAAAGGGCCCAGAGGCATATGAAGGAATGCTCAACATCACTAGTCATCAGAGAGATGCTAATTAAAACCACAATAAGATACCACCTCACACCTGTCAGAATGGCAATCATCAGCAAATCAACAAACAACAAGTGTTGGCGAGGATGCGGGGCAAAGGGAACCCTCATACACTGTTGGTGGGAATGTAGGCTGGTGCAGCCACTGTGGAAAACAGTATGGGGTTTCCTTAAAAAATCTAAAAATGGAACTGCCTTTTGATCCAGCAATTCCACTACTTGGACTATACCCAAAGAATCCTGAAACACCAATTCATAAAAACCTATGTACCCCTATATTCTTAGCTGCACTATTTACAATAGCCAAGTGCTGGAAACAGGCTAAGTGCTCATCAGTGAATGATTGGATTAAAAAATTTTGGTACATTTACACGATGGAATTCTATATAGCAGAAAGGAAGAAGGAACTTGTACCCTTTGCAACAACATTGATGGAATGAAAAGTGTTATGCTTAGTGAAATAAGCTAGTCAGTTAAGGACACATATCATATGATCTCACCCATTACAGGACAATAATGAGCAAATCTAACAACAAGCAAAACAGAACCAAATATATGAATACAAGGAATAGACCTTCAGTGGTCAGGAGGAAAAGGGTTGGGGGGAGGGGGGAGGCAGAGGCAAGAAAGGGGAGCAGCTTAGACAAGAATCTAATATAAAGGAACCATGGGCATGGACAACAGGTGGGATTGACTTTGGGGGGAATGGGTGGGTGGGGAGTGGTACAGAGGGGAACAAAAATGGGATGGATGTAATACAACAACAATAAAATTTGAAAAAAAAACAGAATGCTCACATCACTAGTCATCAGAGGGATGAAAATGAAAACCACTATAAGATAACACCTCACACCTGTCAGAATGGCAATCATGAACAAATCAACAAACAACAAGTGTTGGCAAGGATGTGGAGAAAAGGGAACCCTCGTGCACTGTTGGTGGGAGTGTAGGCTGGTGCAGCCACTGTGGAAAACAGTATGGGGTTTCCTTAAAAAACTAAAAATGGAACTGCCTTTTGATCCAGCAATTTCACTACTTGGACTATACCCAAAGAATCCTGAAACACCAATTCATAAGAACTTATGTACACCTATGTTCATAGCAGTAATATTTACACTAGCCAAGTTTGGAAACAGCCTACGTGCCCAACAGTGGATGATTGGATCAAAAAACTTTGGTACATTTACACAATGCAATATTATACAGCAGAAAGAAAGAAGGAACTCTTACCCTTTGCAACAACATGGATGGAACTGGAGAGTATTATACCTAGTGAAATAAGCCAGTCAGTGAAGGACAAATACCATATGATTGCACCCATTACAGGACACTAATGAACAAAACTAACAACAAGCAAAATAGAACCAAATATATGATTACAGTGAATAGGCCTTCAGTGGTCAGGGTGAAGGGGGTTAAGGGTGGGGGTAGGAAGAGGCTAGGAAATGGAGCAGTTTGTACAAGAACCTAGTATAAAGGAGCCATGGACATAGACAACAGGTGGGATTTACTTTGGGGGCAATGGGTTGGTGGGGAGGGGGATAGAGAGGAGCAAAAATGGGATGTATGTAATATAATAACAATAACATTTAAAAAAATACTATATAAATGAAAAATAAATAAAATCGAACCAACTGCCTAGGAAGACATATTTGCCAATGATATATGTGGCAATGGTTCAATCTCCAAATGTTATCTTACTTGTTTTTAATGATTATTGAATGATTTTTCCCTTGGTATATGTGGTAGAAAAACTTGACTGTGGGACTGTATTTTCCTCACATGAAAATATCAAAATATGTTAAAAAACAATAAAAATAGAGGCAAAATACTGAGAAAATTTATAATAGAATGTTGGTCTGTATCTTTTCTTGTTTTTCTGATATTCATTTTCGGCACATTCAGAAGTAGATTCATTAAAAGCAAAAAGAGAATATTTTCATTTTTCTACACTAACAAATAAAGAACAATCTTAGATGTCATTTTTCAAAATGTAAAGACATGATTCATATGATAATCATCAATATATATATTTTTTTTTACTTTTAGTCTGTACTGATAAATTAAATGAGTGTTTTCACATCCAGATCTTAACAGGTTCCTTGAATGCAAAGTCTTCGGCTCACAAGTATTTAACACAATAAATGGCACAAATGCAGATTAAATAATTTTGTGCTGAATTGAACTATAATGATGAAAATCTAGTAGTCATAGAATCTACAGAGAGAGAAACATGAAGGCAGAAATACACATAAGCAATAGATACAATGGGTTTTAAATTCAAAAGTGTAGTTATGTATCAAAGATATCTGCCAATAAATTCTGTATATAAATTGATTAATCTAGTCTATGGTTGTTATCCTAATAATAACATTTATCACTTACCTCCTAGGTGACAGACCCCCAAGTGGAAATTTTACATTTTATCTTTTAAGATTCTCATCAGTTCTGTGAATTAAGTATTGCTACCACCCAATATGAAGTACAGAGAGGTTAAAAAACTTGCTCAGGGTCACACAATTAATAAATGGCAAAGCAAGCTTAAAAATCCTAAATCTGTAAGTCTCTTTAGTATCTATACTCTAACCATCATTTATGTTGCTGTCTGGAATTTTGGGTTGAATTATATATGTAGGTATTTTCAGGAAAAAAATGTATACTGGTTAAACAATGCCAATGAAAACCATTTTGATGTTTTATTCTTTTGATATTTTTAAAGAGAAAATATGAAACATTATGAAGAGGTATTTCCAGTCTCTGGGGATTATTGGGTTGATTATATGTGTGCAACTTTTTAAAAACATGTGAGGTTTTAAAGATTTAAAAGAAAAACTAAAGGCTTCTGAGAACAGCTCATTCACTACAGGGTATTTTTAAAAGAATTAGTAATCAGAGTCTATAACTAGAAAAATATAAAATATCTTAAATGTAAGATCAAGCATAAAAAAGCACCTCTAACAGGGGTGTCCTTTATTCTCTATATTGTAAATAAAGCAAGTTGAATTGAAAGGCCTCTGGTTACCTAATATTTGAGAGGAAATGTTACTATATCAATTTCACAATTTCCTTTATGATATGTAAGCATGCCTTTATTTGCTCCTTTATGCTTGGTTGAACTGAATGGGAGTGACAAAAATGTCAACACCCCTGAGTCTTCTGTTCTCTTTGCTTTCTCTTTCTTAAAATGCCAACATTTTTATGGCTTTTGAAACACTTCAACACTCTTTATCTCAGTTAATCCCTTACAATATCAATAGTGATATGGTCAATATCATTTTGTCCATTTTATAGATGAAGAGATAGCAACATGAGGAGGATTGTGGCAAAGCAAAATCAGAACCTAGTTTCCTGGTAGCCAAGTCTATTGTTCCTTTTTAAATAAAACAATAGTTTGTACATTTTCTTTGGTCCAACTTCCATGTTAGAGTATGTACACATTCAGTTTCTAGTCTGTCTGACAGGATAAAAATATTGACAACTGTTTAGAAAAATTACCAAAACAAAAATCAAGAAAAATATATGTAACAACCAAATAGAACAGAATGAAATAGACCGAGAAACAAAAATCACCAAATTACATTGGTAATTTTAAGTTGTTAATGACTTAATTAATGATGAGAGAGACCAAAGATACTAAGATTCTCAACAAAATATTGGTCAACCAGATCCAGCAGTACATTCAAAAGATCATACACCATGATCAAGTGGGTTTCATCCCAGGGATGCAAGTATGGTACAACACTCACAAATCAATAAATGTAATACACCACATCAAAAAAATGAGAGACAAAACCATATGATCATATCAATGGGTGCTGAAAAAGCATTTGATAAAGTATGGCAACCATTTATGATAAAAACACTCAGCAAAATAGGAATAGAGGGAGCATACCTCAGGATAATGATGGCCATATATGAGAAACCTGAAGCAGAAACTAAAAGTGTTCCCCCTAAGAAGAGGAAAAAGACAAGGCTGCCCACTTACTCTATTTCTGTTCAACATCATTTTGAAAGTTCTAGCTATAGCTATCAGAGAAGAAAAATGAACCAAAGGTATCCAAACTGGAAAGGAGGAAGTCAAACTGTCATTATTTGCAGATGACATGATAATGTACATACAAAACCAAATAGGCTCCACCAAAATCTTACTCGACCTAATAAACAAATTTAGCAAAAAAGCTGGATATAAAGTCAATATCCAGAAATCAAAAGCATTTTGTATACCAATAATGAAACATCAGAGATAGAAACTAGAAAACAAATCCCATTTACCATAGCAACAAGAAAAATAAAGTACTTAGGAATCAACTTAACCAAGGAGGTAAAAGATCTGTACTCAGAAAACTATATGAACACTGAAGAAAGAAATGAAGGAAGATACAAATAAATGGAAGCATATACCATGTTCATGGATGGGAAGAATTAGCATCATTAAAATGTCCATAATTCCCAAAGCCATCTATAGATTCAATGCAACCCCAAATAAAATGCCCATGATATACTTCACAGATGTAGAGAAAATACTTCAAAAACTTATATGGATCTAAAAACACCCACCAATAGCCACAGCAATCTTGAGAAAGGAGAACAAGGTAGGAGGAATCACAATACTGGACATCAAACTATACTACAAGGCTACTGTCATCAAAACATTCTGGTACTGGAATAAGAATAGACATATAGATCAATGGAACAGAATAGAGAGCCCAGAAACAAACCCAGGACTCTATGGTCAATTAATATTTGACAAAGGGGGAAGGAATATAAAATGGAGTAAAAACTGTCTTTTCAACAAATCTCTCTGTTGGGAGAACAGGACAGCAACATGCAAAAAATAAATAAAACTAAACCACCAACTTACACCATACACCAGAATAAACTCAATATAGATAAAGGACTTAAACATAAGCAGTGTCACCATAAAGGTCCTGAATACAATGATTAGACCTTCAGTGCGAAGAGGGGAGCGGGGAGGAGGAGGCAAAGAAGGGTAGCAGTTTAGTCAAGGAACTAGTATGGAAGAACCATGGACATGGATAAGTGGGATTGACTTTGGGAGTTGAGTGGGTCGATGGGGAAGGGGACAGAGGGGAGGAAAAAGGTGATGAATGTAATAAAATAATAAAAATATTAAATTTTAAAAAATGATGAGAGAGCCTAGACCTAGATTTGTTCAACTACCCATTCCTGCATATCCTCTTTTCCATCACTGGGTTTAAGAGCTGCTTGCAGGCATTAGAATGACTGCACAATTAAGGGCTTCATGAGCATTGCTATAAAGGGGATTTGAGAGTTTTTCAGTATTCTTTTAAACATTTCTCCAAACTTGTCCCCAAACTCTTAAACATCAAAATTCTTATTCTTTACACAAGTACTTATATCCATCAATCTTGGTCCTTTGTTTAATTATTAAGTATCATTGGGGAGAATAGAAATTCTTAGGGGGCAAAAATGTATCTATAGTGAAGCAGATAAAACTCTTTAGGTCCCTGTTGGAATGATTGTGTATGTGCATGTTCATGTGTTCCTGAAACTTGAATTGGCATGTATGAAGACAATGTTAAAATCCTTGCAAAATACAAAGATGCAAATCATCTCTACAATTAGTGGAAGATAATTTCAATTCATCATGTACTATTTAATTACTTTAAAGCTTCAACTTAAAAACAAATCCATCAGAATGATGGCATCAGAGGTTTTTTTTTTTTTTTTTAATCATTTGTTATCCAGGTCCTTAACAGATTGCTCTCTGAAAGGAACATAATCAATCTGAAATTTTCTGGGATTATTAATGATTCAAAATAATGAGTTTTATATTGACCAGTTCTTCAGATAGAAATATACATCTCTAAAGCATAAAGGGGTTACTGCTTCACTGACCTATGACTATTTTTCTATGTGAAAAACACAATTAACAATAGGAATAAAACATTTTTATAAAATTCCCATAATTCAACTCAAACTTGATTTGTTTAAAAATCTATTTCTTTTATGAGGGACTGGTATACAGCTGCTATAGGATTATCATGAGATTAGCAACCTCTGTGAGACTTTTTGATCAGATATTAGACTTTCCTATGTACAGAAAGCACTTTTTGCAAGATAAGCAGCAATTTGTCTGTGCATACTGTTGCAAGAATCTGTCAGGCTTTTTGCTTGCCTTCTCAACTAAGCCTAACAGCAGGGGCCTTAAATTTCAAGTTCAAAGTTGAAAGCAGTACGGGATATTAAGCTCAAATCTCATTGCCAAGAAATTAATTATCTGTATACCTTTTCCTAACCTGTAATTTGTTGGTTTTCTTCCCTCTAGATGTGCAAATGCAGGATACCCAGACCCTGGTTAAGTACCCTAATATCCAAATTATTCTAAAAGTTCTCAGGTATATTTTATATACACTCATGAATAAACCTTGTCAAGCACATCAATGTAACCTGGCAGGAGAGTGGACTGGAATACACATGTGTGAGCAATGATGACTTCACTGTGCTAGTCAGTGGGGGTGGTAGACATCATTGAATGAGCATATGTCCTGTGTGGCTATTGTATTCAAAATGGCTGAACAGGTAGAGAAGTGAATCTGCATTAATTTTTTTGTTAAGCCTGAACATTCATCTGTAAAAACTATTTTCATGCTTCAGAAGGCCACAGCTATGAGAAACTGGTGTTTGGCAACTTCATCATGACAACACACCTGCTAATGTATCACGTCTTGTGCAGAATTTTTTGTGAAGCATCAAGTCACTCAGGTGATGACTCAGCCCCCTACAGCCCAGGATTGGCACCCTGTGACTTCTGGTTTTTTAAAAAATTATTTTAAAGATTGTATTTATTATTTCCAGAGGGAAAGGAAGGGAGAGAGACAGAGAGGGGGAGAAACATCAATGTATGGATGCCTTTCACCTGTTTCCAGCTACGAACCTGGCTGGAGACCTGGCTTGCAACCTAGTTATGTACCCTGGCTGGGAAATCGAACCAGTGACCTTTGGATTTGTAGGCCAGCACCTTATCCACTGTGCTACCAGCCAGGGCCAAGACTTCTGGCTTTTTAAAAACTGAAGTCACCTTTGAAAGGGAAGAGATTTCAGACCATTGATGAGATTCAGAAAAATATGATAGGGCAGCGGATGGCAATTGGGAGAGCTGTGTGAGATACCAAGATGCCTACTTTGAAGGGGACTGAGGCATCATTGTCTTGTATAGGTTTTGTGTATCTTGTGTCTTCAGTAAATGTCTATTTTTTTATATTATATGGCTGGATACCTTCTGGACAGAACTAGTATGTTATCTATGTTTCTATTCTCTGGTTTGACTATGATATTATCTCTTTCATTCCTATCAGGCTTATTTGGTAGCATAACAAGATGAGCATTTTGATTTTTTACTCCTAAAACATAAAATTTTTTAAATCCTCATGAGATGATTTATTATCTATTATTATTTAAAATAATTTATGGTTCTACTTTTACTACATATTCCTTGTGAGTTCTAGGTTTTATTTTGTTGTCTATTTTGTTTCATTGATTTACTTATTCTTACACCAGTGTCATACTATTTTAATTATTGATATTTTAAATAAACTTTAATGACTTGTGAATTTCTCTATTACTCTTTTTTTTTTATTTTATTGTTGTATTACATCCATCCCTTTTTTTTGCTCCCCTCTGTCCCCCTCCCCACCCACCCTTTTTAAATAAGTTATTAGGTATCTTTGCCTTTCTACTATTCACAATACTTTTTAGGGTAATTCTAAAATTAAGTAATTTAATTGAGTCACCCTGGCTAGTGGCACAGTGAATAAGGCACTGTCCTGAGAACCCAAAGTTCACTGGTTCAATTCCCCAGCCAGGGCACATAACCAGGTTGCAAGCCAGGTCTCCAACCAGGTCCATAGCTGGAGGCAGGTGAAAGGCAACCATATATTGATATTTCTCTCCCTCTATGCCTATCTCCCTTCCCCTTTGAAAAATAATCAAATCTAAAATAATAATAATAATAATAATAATAATAATAATAAAATAACAATTGCATTGATATTGGTTTCCAGGGAGGAGGAGGATTGGGGCACTGAGTGAAAAAAAAGTGAAAGGATTGAGAAATATAGATTGGTAACTACAAAATAATATTAGGGATGTAGAGTATAGCATAGGGATAATAGTCAATAATATTGTAATAATCATGTATAGTACCAGGTGCATACTAGAAATATCCAGGGAACACTTGTAAAGTATGTGATTGTCTAATCCTTATGCTGAAGACTTGAAACTATAAAAAATAATATTGAATGTAAATTATAATTAATTTTTTTAATTAAAAATAAATGAAATTTAAAATCTCACTGGTAATTATATTATAATTGTATTAAGCCTAAAAATGAATATGGGATAACCTGAAAACTTACCAATTAGCATTACCATCTAGGAATATGTCTCTCTATCTATAATATGTCTTTAAAAATATATACTTAGGAACCTGTATCAGTGACCAACTTCATTCTAGTGCAGTTCTTTCTGTAACTAACAACATACCTTTAGACATATCTTATAATCCTGTTTTAATTTCTGCTCTGTAAAGCTTATGGCATTTACATTAGGGTTAAGAGAGTTAAAATGAATAAAAATATTAAAGAGGTAAGTAGTTATAGAAAAACAAAAGATATTACTATTATTAAAAATCAAATTTTGATTAAAAGACCAGTTTTGCATGAAAAGTATTTCTCACTTCAAATGTAAGATTTCTACAAAATATTAAAACTCAGAAAAACAACTGAATCCAAGGATCTCAATATTAATAATCTTTTAAAAAACCTTTACTAGCCACTACTAATTTAATGCTAATATCTCTTCATGGTGAAAATACTTTAGCATAGAATATGTGCACTAAACCTAGTAAAATCAACCTCATATTTCCAGACATTCTTAGAGTTTAAAGACACCACAAAGCACTCTAATTCAAACTTTTATTAAATGAGAATGCCTCTTCTCTAATATTTCAACAATAGTAAGTTCACTAATTAATACATATTAGAATTATCATTTTAAAGTGTTCTATTGTACCAACATCTGTGTCACTGTAACTTTCACCTATTCACAGGTGCTGCAATCAAAGGAAAGTGAAGTATCTAATTCCATCTGGCAAGAAGTAGGAAAGTAAGTGGGAAGAAACATTCAAGCAATGATTAAAAGGAGGTACGATTTGATTTGAATCTTGAAGAGAGAGAGGTTAAAGCATTCAAGGTCAACACACTTGGGAACTCTTCTAATGGCAAGTGACTGATATATGAGAGTCTTCTCTGCTAAGTTGAAGGGTTTAGATTTTGTTGACAATGTAATCACTAAAAATCTTTAAATTCAACAATATTGTTCAACTTTGCTACTGGACCTACACAAAATTCATCTTTTATTTTCTCTACTATATTTTAGTTATTCAAATTACTTGAAGGGATGTTTATATCTTTCCAGTTATTTTAAGAATTTATCATCTATATATTTTCTATATTTGACCATTGTGTTTCCTTTCCCCTGAACTCATTCTAGTTCATTTGTTAGTCTTAAATTCTAATACCTAGAATTAAGTTAATACTTCAAAGATTCTTTAATGCTTCAAAGTAGAATGAGATTATGTTAGCCTGTTAATTATATATAAAATGTATTTTAAGGAAGATTAAAATTAGGTTTGGTTTATTTTGGAGTTAGAGTATCAGATGACAAAAGCTTTGTTATGCTGCACTAACAAAGAATTTGAGAATCTCAGTGACTTAACCCAACAATGGTTTATTTATCACTCATACTTAAAATCAAATATGAATCAACATGGAGTGGTCTGTTCATCACAGTCATTCAAAAATATAGGCTCAAGTCCCTAGCTGGTAGCACAGTGGATAAGGCACCAGCCTGCGAACCCAAAGGTCACAGGTTTGATTCCCCAGCCAGGGCACATAACCAGGTTGCAAACCAGGTCTCCAGTCAAGTCTGTGGCTGGAGGCAGGTGAAAGGCAACCATACATTGATGTCTCTCTCCCTCTCTGCCTCTCTCCCTTCCCCTCTTTCTAAAAATGATGAAATAAAATCTTTAAAAAAAAAAAAAAAACTGACCAAAACTCCATTACAATTCCTGTCCATGTTCAACAAGACAGGAAAAGAGAAAATAGTAAATTGTGCATTGGCTCTTAAAGTTTCTAAAGCAAATCAATTGGCTTTATCTAAATTCAAAGGAGGTAGAGACATGCAGTCTACCATGAACCTTGGAGAAGAGAAGGTGTAGGCTATTTGACTGACAACTTCCTTCATCTTACAACTGGATCACAAGAGGCAAGTGACCAATCAAATGCTCCAGATTTATTTATTTTATTCTGACATTAACAGCTATCAATCCAGATCTTTCTAGTGTTATGAATCACTCATTTTTGGTTAAAAATGTTACTTAATTGGATTCTGTCTATGGATGGAAGCCTGTATGTTATGGTTTGAACATTTGTTTGTTTGTTTTTATATTGAGGTAGTATAGCTTTAAAGAGTTTACATAACTTTCCTGGAAACAGTATTAGGGACACAATGGGAAAAAAGGATCTGAAACAGAGTTTTATATCAGTGGAGTGAAAAGTGGGTGTTGGCAATGAAGGATTGTTAGAATTACCTATGAGATTTTTTTCTTTTCTTTTTTTAAATTTAATTTTATTGTTGTTGTATTACATCCATCCCCTTTTTCCTCCCCTCTGTTCCTTTCCCCACCCACCCACTCTCTGAATGTTTGTTTTATTTGCAAGTTCATGTGCTGAAATCCCCAAGATGATGTTATTTGGAAGGAGGGTTTTTTTGGAGATATTTAGTAGTGAGGACAGAGCTCTCATGAATAGGATTCATGCCCTTATAAATGAGCCCCCAGATAACTTGTTTGACCCTTAACATATGAGGACTCAGTGAGAAATCAGCAGTCTGTAATCCATAAAGAACCTTCACCAGAATCTGACCATGATGATTCTCTGATATTAGACTTCCAGTCTGTGGAACTGAAATAAATAAATTTCTGTTGTTTATAAGTCCCCCAGTCTATATTTTGTTATAGCACCTGTTGGGGACCGCTTTGTATGGTATAGGAGACAGTGACCCTGCACAAGCAAAATCTGCGAAGACAGGTCAGTAAGACTTGACCAGGAAACTGAGAATTCAGGAGGCTGGCATGGTCTGTATCAGCAACAAGTGGCCCCTGGGGTGAATTAGGCCTTGAGGAATGCATAGCCTTTTAAACTTGTTCTGCTTTGACTAGTTTTAGATTAATGCAACAAGATGTTTAGGTTAAACTTACACACCTTATTTTTTGTAACTACCTGACATCATCTTATTTAGCAGCACCTGATCTGAAGCAGGTCTCTGTGCTCCTTGAATTATTATTCTGTAGATAGTGTCTGTTCTTTGTAATCAGCATTGCTTGACATTGATGGATGAACTATACATGTATACTGTACATCCCTATGCATGTAAAACTCAATAAAAGCCCACAGGAGAAAGAGTTTGGGACACTTCTGCTTAGAGAGACTTGCCAGCTATTTCTCTCTTCAAGCAGATCATGAGCTGGTAGACTCATTTCATCTAAGACTGGTAGGACTTCACTAGACAAGGTCTCCCTCAAGCACCCAAGCAGACTATGACATTGTTCTTACCATTTAAAATTATTCCAGTAAATATTATTGAGTTAATATTCACAACTTTGATTTGCCTTTCATACCATCAGAGATATAATCTTTACCTTTAGGAATCTATGGTACTTTACAAGACACTTCACTTTAAATAAACATTGATCCATTGCTTCACTGATGTCATTATGGTAAGATTGTTAATCTAATTGTCAATCTACCTAACTGTATAACCATTTGAGTCTTATTTCAATAAATTACTATAAATTATCTGAGACTTTATCAAATGTTTTGTTCCAATCAAGATATAAAACATTTAAGCATTATCCTGGTCTAGAAGCCTAGCTGTCTTATCAAGAAAAGAACCAAGTTTAGCTGATCATGTCATCTTCAGGTTGATCATGTCTTATGTTTCTTTTTTTAATATTTTATTTACTATTTCCAGAGAGAGAGGAAGGGAGAGAGGCAGAAAGGAACAGAAACATCAACATATGGTTGCCTTTCATCTACCTCCAGCCATGAACCTGGCTGGAGACCTAGCTTGCAACCTGGTCATGTGCCCTGGCTGGGGAATCAAACTAGTGACCTTTGGGTTCACAGGCCAGTGTCTTATCCACTGTGCCACCAGCCAGGTCTTAATGTGCTTTATTTTTATATATAGTGAAAGATACAAATGAACTTGTATACTTATATTTATAAGTATATAAAATTAAGACAAGAGATGGCCTCTATTAATATTTTGAGAGTTTTACTTCCAGGTAAATATTATTTCAATAGTGAAACATAAATATATCTACAGTTATTTAAAAAACTTAACCTCTATATATCTCTATCTCATCAAAAATGAGACTAACAACCTAAGAATAACTTTCTACTTGAAGCTTATTAAATATTTCAGAGATTTTATGAAGTTTCTGTCAAAATTATATCTCAATTATCAAAATGAAAAGAAAATATTGAAGGAAGACTGATGATAATTATAATATAACCAGGAAAAATGCAACCATTAGTGTGATTACTATTGTAATAATAAACAATAATAAAACCATCTGAGTAGAGCTTACTAGCTCCTAATTACTATTCTAAGCATGAGTCATTTCTAATTTTTAAAATCTTCATTACTACCCTATAAGATAGATGCTTGTGCTTTAAAAGATGAAGATGGAAAGGCCACATGATCTTTTCTATGTGCAAGGTGGAATGAGGGGGTAAGAACTGAGAATCCCCCATAAAATCTTATGTATGAATTACCATATTAAATTGTTTAACATTAATATATATATAGGAAGTTGGTGGCATGGAAAGGGGTATCATTAAGTGCTTGCCCTTGTTTCTGAGCAGCTAGAGAAGACTGGAAATGTGGGACAGGTTAAAGATTTAGGAATTGGTGTGGGAAGTGTTTGGATTCCAGTGCAACTTATCCAGAGATTGCAGAGACCTGTGAGTAGGTGTGAACCTGGCTGGAGGAACTGAGTAAGTTTGGAGGATGCTGCAGTAGTGGGCCCAAACTGGAGCTCAGCAGGTGGGGGCTGGGCCTGGCAACGCACAGGTCCTGAAAGAAACAGACTCCATAGTGCTCGGGCTTTGCCCCCAGGGTGCCTGCATTGGCGGGAGTGCTCCGGCAACTGTAGTGGTAGCATGACCAAGCAGGAACACAGTGGGTGAGGCTGTGCAGGGCTGCACACTCCAGCCCAAGTGTCTGCCCACCAGTGGACTACCCATCCACCAGCCCTCACAGAAATAGACAACATATTGCTCAGACCCCACTCCCCAAGGTGCCTGCACTCCAGGGGCCATCCCATCAAAGGAAGCAGTAGCAGAGGCCAAATGGGAGCCTAGCCAGTATGGACTGTGCATTCCAGACTGAGCTCTGATGGCAACCCACCCACTGGCCCTCATAGAAACAGATAGCATATTTCTCGGTCCCTGCTGCAGCAAGGTGTCTGCATCTGTCAGAGCATCCTAGGCTCTGGCCATAGTAGCAAGCCCAACCAGAAGATCAGAGGACAGGGGATCACCCAACAACCCACCTGCCCTGATAGAAACAAACTGCATAGTGCTCAGGCCCTAGCCCCCAAGGTGACTACACTCCTGGCAGAGGTAGCAGGTCCAAATGCGAGACCAGCAGGCAGGGAGTTGTGTGCTCCAGCCCAAGCTCTGCCCACCTTCCTTCACAGAAAAAGACTGCATAGTTCTCAGTCCTTCCCACCAAGGTGCCTGCACTTGCAAGCCTAGCAACTTCTGCAGTAGCAAACCCACATGGGAGCTCAACAGTGGGGACTGAGTGTGCCAGCCCCAGCTCAAGTTTAGGAAATCTAGCAGTCTGCACCACTGAATCCCATAGATCCCCTAATACAGAAGATCACTAAATGAAGGTAGGGAGTCATAATGGATTAATATAAGAAACAAAAACAAGCAAGAAAGAAAACACCTAAAATGGGGGAAACAGTCCATCACCAAAAGGAAAGGACGACTCCCCATGAAAACTGCTAAGTGAAATGGAGATAAACACCCTGGCTGGTATGGCTCAGTGGATTTGTGCCGGCCTACGAACCCAAAGGTGGCTGGTTCAATTCCCCAGTCAAGGCACATAACCAGGTTACAAGCCAGGTCTCCAACCAGGTCCTTAGTTGGAAGCAGGTGAAAGGCAACAATATATTGATGGTTCTCTCCCTTTCTTCCCCCTTCCTTGCCCTTCTCTCTGAAAATAATGAATACAAATCTTTAAAAAAGAATAAATGGAGATAAGCAACATGTCAGATAAGAATTCAAAGCATTGGTTAAAAGAAAGCTCAATGAGCTCTATGAACTCAACAAGCTCAAAGAAAACTACAAAGAACTCCAGGGGAACTATAAAGAACTCCAGGGAAAATACAAGGAACTTATGGAAAATTATACCAGCATTAAAAAAGACATAGAAACCATCAATAATAGCTGGAGGAAAACATGGAAAAAAAATACCCAGACACTGCAACTAAACAAAAGAATGAAGAGGTGTTAAGAGAACTGAAGACAACATGAAACATAATAATATCCATATCATAGGGATACCAGAAAGAGAGGAAGAGGAGCAAGGAATAGATCACCAAAATATATAAAGAACTTCTACAACTCAACAAAAGGGAGACAGACAACCCAATTAAAAATGGGCAAAGGACCTGAACAAATACCTCTCCAAGAAGGACATACAAAAGACCCATAGGCATATGAAAGAATGCTCAACATTACTAGCCATCAGAGAGATGCAAATTAAAACCACAATGAAATACTACCTCACACCAGTTAGAATGGTTATCATCAACAAATCAAGAAAAAACAAGTGCTGTTGAGGATGTGGAGAAAAGGGAACCCCAATGCATTGTTGGTGAGAATTCAGACTAGTGTAGCCACTATGAAAAACAGTATGGAACTTCCTCAAAAAAACTAAAAATAGAACTGCCTAGTGACCCAGCAATTCCAGTGCTAGGATTATATTCAAAGAATCCTAAAACACCAATTCAGAAGAACCTGTTCACCCCTATGTTTATTGCAGTGCTATTTACAATAGCCATGTGGTGGAAGCAGCCTATATGCCCATCAGTGGATGAATGGATCAAAACACTTTGGTACATTTACACAAGGGAGTACTATACAGCAGACAGAAAGAAGGAACTCTTAGCATTTGCAATAGCATGGATGAATCTGGAGAATATCATGCTTAGTGAAATAAGTTAGGCAGTATAAGACTAATACCATATGATCTCATTAATACAGGAGACTAATAGATGAGCATAACAAAATCAAAGACATGGAAAAAAAGGAGCAGAATGATGGTGACTAGAGGGGAGAGGGGTGAATTAGGGTAAGGGTTTAGTGGAAGAGCCAACATGAAAGAGCCATGAACATGGACAATGAGGTGGGTATTGAGGGTGGGGGAGAATATATATATATGTATATTCCTATGCTGGCTGAATTTTGTTTTAACAAAATAGTTACAGACAGACTTATATACGCAGAGAAGAATCTGATGGTTGCCAGATGGGAGAGGGAGTGGGAGGTTGTGTGAAAAAGGTGAAGAGATTGAGAAGTAAAAACTTGTAATTACAAAACAATCACAGAGATGTAAAATAGAACATAGGGGACAGAGTTAATAATATTGAAATAACTATGTATGGTGTCAGGTGAGTACCAGATATAAAGGGTGGAAAAATTTATAGTGTGTGATTGTTGAACCACTATTCCGTACACTATTCCATAATATAAATTAATATATTTTAGTTATTTTTTAAAGATTTTATTTATTATTTTTAGAGAAAATGGAAGGGAAAGAGGCATAGATGGAGAGAAATATCAATGTATGGTTGCCTTTCACCTGCTTCCAGCTACAGACCTGGCTGGATACCTGGCTTGCAACCTGGTTATGTGCCATGGCTGGGAATCAAACTAGCAAGCAACCTTTTCAGTTCTCAGGCCAGCGCCTTATCCACTGTGCCACCAGCCAGAGCTAAATTAATATTTTTTTTTAAAAGAAAGAATAAGCCTAAAGGTTGTAAATGTCTACAGAATGAGGCTGTTGGAATAGGCAGTGGCTTTGTGTACCAAATGTGGCAAAGAGAATATTCAATAAAGTTTGGCTCCACTGATATAGAGAAAAAAGAAAACTGGACAAAATAACTAAAGTAGCACCATAATTTTGAAAATTAATTAAAAACAAACAAATACTTTTCTATAATTTGTAAGGCAAAGAATAATAATGAAAAATAAAAAAAAATATATTGGAATGCAAGATGGTGGCAGAGCAGGTGGAAAGTACACTCATCTACTCCCTGGACCAAACTGGAATTACAACTAAAATATAGAACAATCAAACAGAATAACCAACTGAAGACAGGCTAAAGAGATATCTTATAACCAAATATTTACAGAAGAAACCACACTGTGATTTCTCCAAGCAGGTCAGAGGGTTGAGCCCATGCATGGATATGCCGATAGCAACCAGGAATCAATTATAGCAAACAGGCTCACAACTCACACAAGGGACATTTATGGAGCACCCAGCTCAGATAGTCAAAAAGACTGCACCACTAGGTTCCACAGAATATCTACTACATAAGACAAACCAAAGAAGACTAGGAGTCATAGAAGATCTATCCAATACGTAGAAACAAACTCAAAGTGCAGCAAAAATGGGAAGAAAAAAAGAAAACATGCCCCAAATGAAAGAACAGGAGAACTCTTAAAAGAAACAGCTAAATTAAATGGAGGTGAGCAACTTATCAGATATAAAGATCAAAGTAATAGTTACAAGGTTGCTCAAGGAACTTAATGAGAACTACAACAGCATAAAAAGGGACACAGAAAAAAAGAACTAGTCAGAAATGAAGGAAGTAATAGCTGAAATAGGAACACACTAAAATGAATAAAGAGTAGGTTGGATGAAGCAGAGGATTGAATCAGTTATTTGAAAAACAAGGTAGAAAACAAAAACCAACAAGAGCAGCAAAAATTATCTGGATGGGTTAAGGAACTTTTGGGACAACACGAAGCATAACAATATGAGCACAATAGGAGTAACATAAAGAGAAAAAAGAGCAATTGATCGAGAAACTATTTGAAAAAAGGACTGAAAACTTCCCTAACCTGATGAAGGAAAACAAACGCACAAGTCCAGCAAGCAGAGTTCTAAACAAGATAAATACAAAGAAGCCCATATCAAGACACATATAATTAAAATAGCAGTTTGAAGAAAGAGAGATAATTTTTTAAGCTGCAAGAAAAAGTTTATTACCTGCAAGGGAGCTCCCCTCTCATATGACTGCCAGTTTATTACTCAATATAGATATTTCAGGCAAGAAGGAAGTGGAATGAAAGATTCAAAGTAATGAAAAGCAAGGACCTGTAACCAAGACTACTTCACCTGGCAAAGATATAATTTAATATTTCTTGAAGAAGAAATAAAGAGCTTTCCAGACAAGGAAAAGCTAAAAGATTTTGTTATCACAAATTCAGTAATACAAGAAATGTCCAAGGTCCTGCTGAAGGAAGGAGGAGGAGGAGGAGGAAGATGACAAATAAAAGAGGAACATAAGCCCTGGCTGGTGGCTCAGTGGGTAGACACTGGCCTATGAACCCAAAGGTTGCTGGTTTGATTCCCAGTCAGGGCGCATAACAAGGTTGCAAGCTGGGTCTCCAGCCAGGTCCCCAATTGGAGTCTGGTGAAAGGCAACCATACATTGATATTTCTCACCCTCTCTTCCTCCTTCTCTACCTCTCTCTTTAAAAATAATAAGTAGAAATATTTTCTAAAAGAGGAATATAATTAAAAGAATAAAATGGCAATGATTACAAACTTATCAGTAATCACTTTAAATGTAAATGGCTTAAAAGCTCCAATCAAAAGAATTAAGGTAGGAGATCAAAGATGGCTACAGAGTAGAGAGCAGTGCTGATGGTGTTCTTGAGTACCAGAGCAGCTGGAGGACAGGATAGGGAGCATGAGATGTCTGCAGGTCCCTAAGAATTGGAGTGGTCAGCATTTGGACTCAGGGGAGCACAGCCCAGAGGCAGCAGAGACCTGCAGGAGAGTAGGTGAGTAGGTTCTGGATCCACTGGCAGAAGGCCAAGGTTGGTTCTGGGAAGTGGCGGCTCTACCCAGAGGGATGTCTTTAACTGAAGCCAGCTCCAAGCTCCCTGGAGACTAGAAATCTGAGCAGTGAAGTGTGGGCAATGAGGGAAAACGCTGGAGGGAACGAGGAAATGAACTCCCTCAGGGGAGGGACTGTGTGAGAGACTTGCTCCAGCAACAGGGAGAGGAAGCTCCTCACTGAGCTTGAGGCAGAGGAGAAGAGTCCTGTGGGGAACAGGAGCAGGGGAGCAGGGAAATGCACTGTTCTGGACAGCGAGAGGGCCGAAAACGGTGCTGCTGGGCCAAAGGGGAAACAGCAGCTTGAAGCCCCTACGAGGGGGGAAGCCCAGCCCTGCACACCCACATAGGCCCCTAGGCTCCTGCTGAAACTCCAAACTGTGAGCCAGGAACTTGTATCTGGGGCAACTGACCTGCCCATTGCTGGGGACAAAGACATGCTGCGAGGGGCGCATCACAGAGAGGCAAATCACAGAGGCAGTGTAAAGGACTCCTTGGAAAGCTGGTCTGCTTGGAGGATTGGCTCTCACCCAGGGGGGCTGGGCAGTGTTGGCAGACCCCAGGCAACGTTGGTGGAGGAGGCTGTCTCCTCCAGGAGCTGTGGGGCCAGGGCCAGTCATCACAGGAACCAACAAGGTTGCAGGCTGCCATGCAGGGGTGCCAGGTGCCCATCACAGGCAGGAACCTCTGCCAGGAGTTGGAGGGGGCACCTTGCAGGTCCCAGGACACCAGGATCCCTAAAACCCATCTAGGCTACTGAAGGCCCAGCCTACCTGGGGGTTGACACTCAGAATCAGCCCTGACTTTGACAATCAGAGGCCCTGCTACTCCAAGACCAGCTAGACTATAGACCGCAGAGATCTGACCAAGAAAAAGAGGAAGCCTCAGGAAATAGATTGCTGCTAATCTCAAGCACCTGAGCTATACCGAGAGCTACATGAACTATTAATCCCCAACATATGCTTTTCAAAAGTTACTTCTCACATATTTTAATGCCCCACTATCTCAATCCACCTAAATACCCAAGACCCTCCCCCTACTCTTGATTTAAAGTCCACTCACTCTCTGGCTACAATGCATTCCCAGTCCTCAATCTAAGTATTACTCCCCTCCCCAGCCACATAAACCCTTTCTTTATTCTTTTCTATCTTCCTTTTTCTTTTATATTTCTTCCCTTTTTTTTTTTTTTTTTTTTTTCTTTTCTTCCTGTTAAAGCCCACAGGTCCTGGCTCCACCTGGACCAATCAGAGATCATGAAGGGTGAACAGACACCTAAACTCTTCCTTTATTAATATTGTTTTTTCTTTTTCTTATTATTTTTCCTTTCTTTTTTCTTTTTTTTTACTTTTTTTGTCTCTCTCTCTGATATAGGCGCAGAGGTCCTGGCTCCACCTGGACCAATCATGGATCATTAAGGGTGAACAGCCACCTAAACCCATTTTGCTTATCATATATATATATATATATATATATATATATATATATATATATGATATATATATTTAGCTTATCATATATATATATATATATATTTTTTTTTTTTTCAGCTAAAAGCCCTCAGGTCCTGGCTCCATGTGGACCAATCAGGGATTATAAGGGTGAAGAGCCATCTAAACTCTTTCTTCTTATTATTATCTTTTTTTTTCTTTTTTTTTTTTCCCCGCTAAAAGACCACAGGTCCAGAATACAACCAGACAGCCCAAATAGAGGCCACACCAAGAACAACAAGTGGAGAAAATCAGGGAGATGGCAACATTGAACTCCACAAATCTCCTAACACAGAAGGGTGCTCAACTAAGGCAAGGAAGCAAAGCAGGTTAATCCAAGGAAAAAACAAACAAACAAAAAAAAAGCAACCAACAACAGACACCCAAAATGGGGAAAAAATGAATAAGTCCATCACCAAAAGGGAAGAAAGAATCCCCAGAAACACCACCAAATGAAACAGAGGCACCTGAAATATCAGATAAGGGATTCAAAAGAATGATGATAGAGAAGCTCAATGAGCTCAGCCACATCAAAGAAAACTATAAACAACTCCAGAAGAACTACAAGAACTCCAGGGAGGTTACAAGGAACTTTCTGAGAGCTACAACAGCATGAAAAAGGACATAGAAACTATCAATAAGGGCCAGGAGGAAATGAAGAATACAATTTCTGAATTGAAGAATACAGTAGAAGGAATCAACAGTAGGCTAGCGGAAGCAGAGGACCAGATCAGCGAGTTGGAGGACAATGTAGACAAATACTGCAAGATAGTACAAGAGAATAAATAAAAAGGCAGAACAAGATTGAAGAGGGTTTAAGAGAGCTGCAGGACAACATGAAACATAACAACATCCATATCATAGGGATACAAGAAGGAGAAGAGAAACAGGGAATGGAAAACCTGTTCAAAAAAGTCATGATAGAAAATTTCCCTAACATGATGAGTGAAAACATGAATCCAGTTCAGGAAGCACAGAGGGTCTCAATGAAGATCAACCTAAACAGACCAACAATAAGGCACATTATTATTAAAATGGCTAATTTCAAAACAAAGAGAGAATCCTAAAAGCATCGAGGGAGAAATTGCAAATAACATATAAAGGGGCTCCAATAAGGCTATCAAATGATTATTCAACAGAAACAATTCAAGCCAGAAGGGAATGGCAAAAAGTATTTCAAGTAATGATAAACAAAGGCCTTCAACAAAGAATACTCTACCCATCAAGGCTGTCATTCAAGAAAGAAGGAAAAATGAGGAGTTTCCCAGACAAAAAAAGAATAAAAGAACATATCTCTACCAAACCATGATTGCAAGAAATGCTAAAGGGTCTGCTCTAAAAATAAGTAAACAAATGAAATGAAGAAACAGAGAAAGCCAAAGAGGAATACAGATGCAAAGGGAGAAAATGGCAATGAACAATTACCAATCAATAATAACCTTAAATGTAAATGGATTAAATGCACCAATCAAAAGACATAGGGTAGTGAAATGGATAAGACAACATGACCCACATATATGCTGTCTTCAAAAGACCCAACTCAGAACAAAAGATCAACACAGATTGAGAATGAAAGAATGGAAAAATATTTATCAAGCAAATGAACAAGAAAAAAAAAGCTGGAGTAGCAATACTGAATTCAGACAAAATAGATTTTACAATGAAGACCATAAAAATGGGCAAAGATGGACACTTCATAATACTGAAGGGAACAATCCATCAAGAAGAAATAACTCTGATAAACATATATGCACCCAACATAGAAGCACTGAAATATATAAGGAAAATCTTGGAAGACTTTAAGAAAGATATAGACAGTAACACACTAATAGTAGGGGATTTTAATACCCCACTATAAGCAATGGACAGATCTTCCAAACAAAAATCCCCAGAGATGCTGTGTCATTGAACAAAACTCTAGAGGAAATGGACCTAACTGATGTATACAGAGTCTTTTACCCCAAAGAAGCAAAATACACATTCTTTTCAAATACACTTGGATCATTTTCTAAGATAGACCACATGGTACGTCACTAGACAAGCCTATACAAATACAGGAAAATTGAAATCATACAAAGTATATTCTCAGATCACAATGGCTTGAAATTGGAAACCAATCTCAAGAGAAGAAAACAAAAATTATCTAACTCATGAAGACTGACTAACATGCTTTTAAGCAATGAATGGGTTAACAATGAGATCAATGATGAAATCAGAAAGTTCCTGGAAACACATGACAATGAACACACAACAGCCCAAAACCTACGGGACACAGCAATGGCAGTTCTCAGGGGGAAATTTATAGCAATACAGGCCTTCCTAAAAAGGTCACAGAAGTTTATAAAAACAACCTAACCACAAAGCTGTAAGAAGTAGAGGAGCAACAACAAAGCCCAGAGCAAGTAGACTTAAGGAAATCATCAGCTTTGTGGTTAGGTTGTTTTTATAAACTTCTTGTGACCTTTTTAGGAAGGCCTGTATTGCTATAAATTTCCCCCTGAGAACTGGTCTGATCTCCAAAATATACAAAGAACTAATGCGACTCAACACCAGGGAGACAGACAGCCCAATTCAAAAATGGGCAAAGGACCTGAACAGACAACTCACTGAGGAAGATATACAAAGGGCCCAGAGGCATATGAAAGAATGCTCAACATCGCTAGTCATCAGAGAGATGCAAATTAAAACTGCATTAAGATACCACC
>PVIW01007782.1:19919-68500 GCA_004026585.1 Noctilio leporinus | reverse complement strand
ATTATGGTCTTTTGCAACTAGATGTATCAATCAATGCAGATTCATCAATTATAACAAATGTACCACTCTGCTACAGGATTTTGATAATGAGGGAAGGGATATTCATATGTGGGGATAGGTATGAAAACCTTTGTAATTTTATTATTAATTTTGTTTTGAACTTATAACTTTTCTTAAAGTCTTTAAAAATATTGTCAAACTGCACATTTGTTTAACAGTTTATTAGCTGATGGTCAAGTTAATATTTAAGTCAGAGAGATAACTGACTCCAAAAACCTGGAGAATTGTAAGGAGTCAGGAGATGAAGTACATACCACAGAGTTTTTTAAGTCACTGAGTCCTTTGACTGAACCTTGCTTGGTTCAGAGAATCAGGCAGGACTTATCATTCACTAACCAGGTCCAGGTCAGAAAGGAGGATCAGTGGAAAAAAACTAAGCATGGGAAGGAGAAAATTTGGGGGGAAGAGAGAAATACCTGGTGGCAGTTAGTCTGCATTATCTTCCAGTACCTACAACCATCCAATTTTCAATATTGCCAGAATATTCCACAAAGTCACTAAACTGGGGGGTGGGGGTGGGGGGGTGGGGGGGGTCTTTCCTTTCTGTGGACTATGTTTATAGTGAAATTTTAGGCTTCACTTCATGGTGTGTGCAAGATAAAATAAGAGGGCATAACAAGCAGGGACAAAAAATACTAAGTTAAAAATCTCTCTTTTAGATAAATGTAACCCAGCCGCCACCAAATTAACTGACAGAAATCTTAGGAATGTTCTAGAAGGTCTATTCCCCTGCCAAGCTGGATAAACCTCTGGAAGTCTTTCCTATCCAAGTTGTAACTTGGCCTTTCTTGACCATTCCCTACAGCACTATTGCTCTGCAGTTTCCAAACTAGGCAGTCATTAAAGTGGAGAGGTGGTGGGTTTTAATATCAGAGTACTTGCCGTTCAAGTCCTTATCTTCCACCATCACTAACCATATACTACCTTGTCAGGGCCCTATCATCTCACTTGGAAATTCTTAATGGAAGCAGAATAAACACCACCTTTGAGGAAAAAAAAAAAATCCTAAACTCTATATTCAGCCCCCAAAAGACAAAACTAAAACTAAAACTAAACATGTCTCCAAATTAGCCATATTCAGTCAAAACAAAACTGCAGAGTGAAACTTAGCCTCTTCATTTCCTAGAAATAGTTGACCCAGTAATACACACACACACACTTGCACACGCACATACACACGTGCATGCAGACACACAGACAACAATTTCATGAACCAAACATAAAGCTTGGATAGTTAGTTTCCAAGATGCAGAAGAAAAAATCTCATTTATTCTAAATATGATTTCAGGTTTAGTCACACTTAACAAATTATTCTGCCATTTTTATCCAGTGTGGTGTTAAAGACACCTTATTCAGGTAGATAATATTTTATTTAGTTTTCAAATGGGGCTATCATTCATTCATTAAGTGCTCATGGTGAAAAATGGATATTGCTGTCTATGGGCATTTTATAATTAAACTTAAACTATTTAATGAGATCTATAGTCTTATTTTTCTTATTTTACAGCTAAAGCTATGAGAAATTAAGTAACTTTGAAAGTTACATAACTAAGAAGCGGCATAAACCCATAATAAGTGGGTTTGTAATCAAAATCCACACTTTTAACTTTAATGCTAATAAACAACCTTCAGTGAATATAGCACAAAAGGTGGACTACGTCATTCTGTGTGCTGCCTAACAGTTTTACAGAACACAGAACTTTCAGTGAAAGAACCCCACCACAACCAGGCAATGGAGAAAGTTTAACGCTAAGATTACTGAGTAGGACAGAGCAGAGCCACGGCTGTATCCAATTTTCCCTCCAGCAGGATCTCATCTGGGAGTATAAAAAGGATAATTGTGGTTTGAAGATTTTCTGGTGAGTATGAGCCTACTAATTAAAGTCCCTGGTCAAGAAAAATGATAGCATATAAACATAGCCAGTTATTGTTTCATTTTTAAAATAATATAATTAATTTTAAATAAAAACTTTGATGGTCCTGGTTGGTGGCTCAGTGGAAAGTCACTGCCCTGTGAACGTAAAGGTCGCTGGTTCAATTCCCAGCCAGGGCACATAACCAGGTTGCAAGCCAGGTCCGTAGCTGGAGGCAGGTGAAAGGCAATCATACATTGATGTCTCTTGCCCGCTCTGCCTCTATCCCTTCCTCTCTCTCTAAAAATAATAAATCAAACCTTAAAAAAAGATGTTTCTTAAAAAAAACTTTAATGAAACTCAAATGCAAAAAAAGAAAGAAAAAAATTAAGCAAGCACAATCTGCTCTGTAAAATAAATGACATAAAAGCTTTGGAAAGCCCAGTTAGCTTCCTCATCTCCAGCTTCAGAAACTCCTTTAGTATCTGTTTTACATAAGGGGATACACAGGGTTTTATAAATAAAGAGTGTTCCAAACTGGTTACACATTAAAATCCCTTGAAAAATGTGTTAAAATACAAATTCAATGAGTTAAAACCAGGAGAACAATGTCTGAACAAATAGAAGATTTCAATAAAGAGAAATTATAAAAAGGAACCAGAGAGTCTAAAGCTTAAAAGTACAATAACAAAAATGAAAACCTCTATTGAGTTTTTCAATTAAAAAATCTAACTAGCAGAAGACATAATCAATTATAAGACAGATCAACTAAAATTATCCAGTATGAGAGAAGAAAAGAGAATGAAAAAAATGAAAAGAGCCTAAGAGACATGTGAAACTTTATCAAATAAGTACACTAACATAAACATGACGTAATTCACTAATGGGGGCAACAGAAAAAGGGGACCAGAGAGAATACTTGAAGAAAAAACACTTCTCAAATTATATTTTAAAAAGACATAACTCTGCACATTCCAAAGCTCAATGAAGACTCAAGATGGCAGAGGAATAACTGTTTACTTACACTGACCTCCTCCCAGGGCCAATCTGAAATTACAACTTAATTGTGGAGAAAGCTAGAGAGAAACCTTATAACCATTGACAGAATAAACAGCTTCATCACAAAGTGACTAGTACAGAGTGCAGAAAATATGTGAGAGGGATGGCTGGGTTCCTATGGAAGGTAGCTAAAGATAAGGAGAAATATTTCAGTGGCCAGAGGGATCCCTCTGAGAAGTATGCAGTCTAAACCCCAAGCCAGATTACCCAGCCTACAATACTAGTTCTGGAGAGGAACCCAGATAGTATCCAGTTTTGAAAAGCAGTGGAGTTTCTGACTGCTAGGGGGAGAGAGCTGGAGTCACAGAAAGCTTCTTAAAGGACCAAAGCACAAAATTTCATTGGCACCCACCTACTGTGGGCTCCGGCAGAGGGAAGGCAGAGTGGACTCAAGACACTTGAGGACAGTTTGGTCATGGTGGCTTGAGGAGAGAATTGAGGAAGCAGCTGATGGGGTCCCAGTGCTGACTCATTTCCCATACTTCAGAAATCATCTTTCTCAGGCAGACCCCTTCCTTCCAAGTGGCATCACCTGAGAGGAAGCAATAGCCTACAAGAATTACTCTGCCTTACCATGTGATATTTAAACCTGACTGGTGAATACAGATTGAGTAGATTACCAACTGAAGGAGAAAGCCACAGACTGTGGATTGCTGGTAGTCTCAAACATGCTGCCCAGGCCCACACTGAGACATGATCTGACATTTCCAGAAAGAGAATAAAGTGGTAAAAACTAGATAATACTGAGGTGAATTCCACCATAGTCTTCTTCATGATTTTTGTTATCTTCTCTCCTACATAGGTGTTTACCATTCGTTTCTTGTCCTTCAAGTTTGTACATATTAAGTATAGTTTTTATACTATATTTCATATTTTATATTTTGCTTCTCCCTTCTTTTGCTTCACTTTATATTATTTACTATTATTTTTTTTATTTTAAATAATGTTTTCTCTCTTGCTATACTTGTTAACTTGTTTCCATTCCATCCTTACTATTTCTCCCCTCTTCAGGCTCTGAAAACTGCTTTTCTTGTCATTAATCATCTCACATTATTTTTCCCATTTTTAAAATACCCTTATTCGCTCCCCACCTTGATCGATCTTTGTTCATTGGTTGTAAATATGGTGGCTATTGTTGAATTCTTTATATTTTATATCTAAATTTCACTATTTTGGTATTGCAAATCTTAAGTCTTACCATTCCTATCTCTTACTCTATTTTACCTTCCCCCAACTCTTCCTTTTCTTTTTTATCTATTCTAAATTGAATTTTTCCATGTATTAGCCTGATTTTTATTCATTGCTTTACCATTTCTTCTCCTTCCATCTTCCCTAAATTTATTCTCTTTCCTTTAAACATATTTTTTAAATTAATTTATTGCTGTTATATTACATTTATCCCAGTTCCTTCCACTGCTCCTACATGCTCTCCCTCCCAATCCCCTTTCCCATAGTCAATCTCACATGTTGTCCTTATCCATGGGTCATTTAAAATAGTTCCTTGACTAAACCATTCCCCTTCTTTGCCTCATTCTCCCCCTCCACCCTCCCCTCTACACATGAAAATTGTTTCTTGTTTCCATGCCTCTTATTCTAGTCTGCCTTTTTGTTTGTTCATTAGTTTCCTGTATTGCGTGAGATCATGTGGTATTTGTCTTTTACTGACTGGCTTATTTCACTAAGCATAATATTCTCCAGTTCCACCCATATTTTCCCAAAAGGTAGGAGTTTCTTCCTTCTTTCTCTTGTGTAGTATTCCACTGTGTAAATGTACCAAAGTTTTTTATCCATTCATCCACTGATGGGCACTTACGTTGTTTCCAACACTTGGCTATTATAAATAGCACTGTTATGAAATAGGTCTGCATGGGTTCTTCTGAATTGGTGTTTCAGGGTTCTTCAGGTAAAATCCTAGCAGTGGAATCACTGGGTCAAAAAGCAGTTCCTTTTTTTTTAAAGTTTTTTGAGGAAATCCCATACTGTTTTTTCCATAGTGTGTGCACCAGTCTACATTCTCACCAGCAGTTCAGTAGGGTTCACTTTTCTCCACATTCTCACCATACTTGCTTATTGATTTGTTAATGATTGCTATTCTGACAGGTGTAAGGTGGTATGTCATTGTGGTTTTAATTTGCATTTCTCTGATGGCTAGTGATGTTGAGCATTCTTTCATATGCCTCCGGGCCCTTTGTATGTCCTCCTCAGAAAAGTGCCTGTTCAGGTCCTTTGCCCATTAAAAAAAAAAATTATTGTTATTGTATTACATCCCCTTTGCCTATTTTTAAATTAGACCTCTGTCTCCCTGGTGTTGAGTTGCATAAGTTCTTTATATATTTTGGATATCAAACCCTTGTCATAGGTATCATTGGTAAATATGTTATCCCATACAGTTGGTTCCCTTTTAATTTTGCTGATGTTTTCTTTAGCTGAGCAGAAACTTTTCAGTTTGATTAGTTTCATTTGCTTATTTCTTCCTTTATATCCCTTATCCTTGGAGATGTATCAGTGAAAATATTGCTGCAGGGAATATCTGAAATTTTACTGCCTATGTTTTCCTCAAGGACTTTTGTGGTGTCACAGCTTATCTTTAAGTCATTTATCCATTTTTGGATTTTTTCTGGCATATGGTACAAGGTGGTTGTCTAGCTATGTTTTTGCATGTCCCTGTCCAGTTCTCTCAATACCACTTATTGAAGATATTTTCACTCCAGCTTACACTCCTTTGTCCTTGGTCAAATATTAATTGACCATAGAGTCCTGGGTTTATTTCTGGCTCTCTATTCTATGCCATTGATCTATATGTCTATTATTATGCCAATACCAGACTGTTTTGATTACAGTAGCTTTGTAGTATAGTTTCATATCCAGCATTGTGATTTCTTCTACTTTGTTTTTCTTTCTCAAGATTTCTATGGATATTGAGGGTTGTTTTTGGCTCTATATAAATTTTTGGAGTATTTTTTCCTAGATCTGTGAAATATGTCATTGATGTTTTAATTGGGATTGCAATGAATCTATAAATTGCTTTGGGTAGTATGAACATTTTAATAATGTTAGTTCCTTCCACCCATGAACCCTACTTGATCATGTTTTATGATTTTTTTTTTTTTAAGATTTTATTTCATTATTTTTAGAAAGAGGGGAAGGGAGAGAGGCAGAGAGGCAAAGAAACATCAATGTATGGTTGCGTTTCACCTGCCTCCAGCCACAGACCTGACTGGAGACCTGGTTTGCAACCTGGTTATGTGCCCTGGCTGGGTAATCGAGCCTGCGACCTTTGGGTTCGCAGGCCGGCGCCTTAACCACTGTGCTACCAGCCAGGGCTATGATCTTTTTAATGTATTGTTGAATCCAGTTTGGAAATATTTTGCTGAGAATTTTAGCATTTCTCTTCATCAGCAGTGTTGTCTTTTAGTTTTATTTTTGTCGTGTCTTTACATGGTTTTTGAATTAGGATAATTCTTGGCTCATAAAAAGGGTTTGGGAGTCTTCCCTTTTCCTGAAAATTTTGGAATAGTTTGAGAAGTATAGCAGTTAGTTCTTTCCTAAATGTTCAGTAAAATTTCTCTATGAAGGCATCCAGTCCAAAACTTCTGGTCATCAGGAGTTTTTTTGTTACTGTTTCAATTTCACTAGCTATTATTTTTCTTTTTCTTTTTTTTATTATTATTATTTTTAATTTTATTGTTGTTGTATTACATTCATCCCCTTTTTGCTCCCCTTTGTCCCCCTCCCCACCCACCCATTCCCCGCAAAGTCAATCCCACCTGTTGTCCATGTCCATGGTTCCTTTATACTAGGTTCTTGTCTAAGCTGCTCCCCTTTCTTGCCTCTGTGTTATTTTTCTTATCAGGCTTTCTGCTTCTCCTTTATTCTCCTTGTGAAGATTATGTTTCCAGAAATTTGTCCATTTCACCCAGGTTGTCAAATTTCTTGACATATATGATTGTTGGTAATAATTTCCTACAATTCTCTGTATCAATGTGATATCAGTTATAATTTCTCATCTTTCATATCTGATTTTATTTATTTGGGTGTTCTCTTTTTTATTCATGAATCTGGTTAAAGACTTGTTAACTTTGTTCATCTTTTCATAGAAACATCTCCTGGGCTTATTGCTATTTTGAATTATTCCTTTAGAATCTAAATCCTTTAATTCTCTGATCTTGATATAGGTTCTTCCTTCAACTAGCTCTGGGATTTTTTTTATTGGTTTCTCTGGTTCTTGTAGCTTTATGGCTAGGTTGTTTATTTGATATTCTTCTGTCCTTTTTTAGGTAGGGCTATATTTTTATGGACTTTCCTTTCAGGACTGCCTTTGCTTTACCCCATAGGTTTTGGGCTGTTGTCGTGTGTTATGTACATTTTCATTTGTTTCAGGAATATTTTTATTTCATCCTTGATGACATTGTTAATCCAATTATTATTAAATAGTACATTTTTCAGTCTCCATGAATTTGAATGTTTTTGTTTTCCTCTTGAGGTTGGTTTCTAGTTTCAAGCCATTGTGATAGGAGAATATGCTTGATATAATTAATATATTTTTTTAATTTGTGGAGGCTTGTTTAGTGTCCTGCCATGTGGCCTATCTTTGATACTGTTCCATGTGCATTTGAAAAGAAAGTACACTTTGCTTCCTTGGGGTGATAAGTTCTATATACATGTTAAGTTTGTTTGATCTAGAATGTTGTTCAAGCCATAATATCCTTGTTTTTATTTATTTTTTCTTTGCTTGGAAGATCTGTCCACTCTTGACAATTGGGAGTTAAAATTCCCTACTAAGAATGTGTTATTGCCTATGTCCTTCTTGTAGTCCTCTAAGATTTTTTAATATAATTGGGTGCTCTTGTATTGAGTGCATATATGTTTACAAAGGTTATGTCTTCTTGATAGATTGCTCCCTTAAGTATTATGAAATGTCCTTCTTTGTCTCTTTTAATAGCCTTTGTTGTAAAATCTATTTTGTCTGATAAAAATATTGCTACCCTAGCTTTTATTCATGTCCAATTGCTTGAGATATTTTTTCCATCTTTTCACTTTCAGTCTGTGTAGATCTTTTGTTTTGAGGTAGTCTCTTGTAGACAGCATATATATGAGTTCTATTTTCTTATTCATTCAGCTACCCTATGTCTTTTGATTGGATTTTATTTCATCTATTTATGTTTAAGGTTATTATTGATAGGTATTTATTTCTTGTGATGTCCTCCCCACCTCTCTCTCTTTATTTTCCTCTTTTTATAGCAGTCCCTTTAACAACTATGCAATGCTGGTTTTGTGAAGACATATTCTTTTAGCTTTCTTTTGTCTTACAAACTCCTTATTTCACCTTTCATTTTGAATGAGAGCCTTGATGGGTAGAGAAGTCTTGGTTTTAAGCCTTTGCTTTTCATTGCTTGATATATATATATATATATATATATATATATATATATATATATATCCATTCTCTTCTAGCTTTAGTGTTTCTGTTGTGAAATCAACTGATAGCCTTATTGGAACTCCATCGAATGATATTAATTGCTTCTGTCTTGCTGCCTTTGGGATTCTCTCTTTATCTTTAAATATTGCCATTTTAATTATGATATGTCTTAATGGAGGCCTATTTGGGTTCATCCTCATTGGAATCCTCTGTGCTTCTTGGACTTGGATAGTTTTTTTCTCTCACCAAGTTCAGAAAGTTTTCTGTCATTACTTTTTCAAATAGGTTTTCTGTTAGTTATTCCTCTTCCTCTTTCTGGTACCCCTGTGATATGGTTATTATCATGTTCCATGTTGTTCTGAAGATCTCTTAATACCTCTTTATTCTTTTTCATCTTTATTAATTTTGTGGCACTGTCTGGGTATTTTTTTCCCCACATTGTCTTGTAATTCACTGATTCAGTCCTCTGCTTCCTATAACCTGCTTCTGATTCCTTCTGCTTTGTTCTTTAATTCAAAGATTGTATTCTTCATTTCCTCCTGGTTCTTATTGATAGTTTCTATGTCCTTTTTAATGCTGGTGTAATTTTTAGTCAGTTCCTTTTAGCTACCATGGAGTTCTCTGTAGTTTCCTTGAAGTTCTTTATAGTTTCATTTGACCTTTCTGAGCTCACTGAGTTTTCTTACAACCATTATTTTTAATTTCATGTTTGATAGTTTGCTTGCCTCTATTTCACTTAGCAGTTTTTCTTGGGATTCCTCCTTTCCTTTTGATGTGGGATTGTTTATTTTCCTCCCCAACTTAGGTTTCCCTTCTTACTTGTTTTTGTTTCTTATGCTTTGTCTCTCTGCCTTCAGACAAACTGATCCTAAAATTCATTTAGAAATACAAAGAACCTAGAATAGACAAAATACTTTGAAAAGGAAGAAAATAGTTGGATGACTAAAAGCTTGTTTCCTTTAAGAACTATTGTCAACCTATAGTTATCAAGACAATGTAGTTGGTCCAAAGACAGACAGACTTATAGAAGGGAATAGAGAGTTAAGAAGTACACCCAAGGGTTTGTGCAAGATGGAACAGTAAGTGGAGTTACACCAATCTCCTCCCAGGTCACAACTGGAATTACTTTTCTCTGAAAAAGTGTTAGCTGGTATTACCAACAGAACACCAGCTGGAAAGAAGCCTTATAACACTGACAAAACAGAAGAAGATGCTTCATCACAACATGACTGATAGGAATCACAGAAGTGGGAAAGGGCTGGCTGGGACCCCACAGGAAGCAGCAGCCAAAGTAATGGAGCTGGAGGCTCTACCTGAGAATGGTGAGTTCTGGTCCTGCAGCAGGGTTCCCTAGCCTACAGCAACACAGTGGAGAGTAGAGCAACATATAGCTGAGAAAAGCAGAAAGCCATGGAGATTACTACCCTGAGAGAGCACTGGAGACAAAGAATTACTAGGGTGACAGCAATAAAAATATGTTGGCACCCACTGACCCTGGGCTCCAGCACAGGGAGGGTAGAGAAGACTGGAGACGTGTGGGGAGGGTTGGCAGCAGTGGCTTGGAGGAGAAAAGTGAGGAAGAAACTGTGGGGATCCAGGTGCTGACTCATCGCCCACACCTCAGGCTGACTGTGCTGCACCAAGCAGCTTCCATATGAGGGGTCCTCAAAGCCCTGTCCCCTGGAAGCAATCTGCCACACACAGCAGTGCCTGAACCTGGCACTTGATCACAATTATTTGACAGCAAATAAATATCTGCTGTCCTGCCCTGTCTGAGCATAGATAAAATAGCCGGCATCTGAAGAGGTGTCTCTCACCCAGCAGCACCAGGGTCTGGTGGCTGATTACAAACTCTGACTTACAGATGGGTCAGTCAGAGAGCCCCACACGGTGGTGTGTAAGCCTGATGGCTAATCATGGATCCATTGCTTTGCAAGTGAGTCAATTCTTCTTGCTCAACAGAGCCTGGGCCTGGCAGCTGATTATAAACTCTGACTTACAGCTGGGTCAGGCAGTCAGCCCCACACAGTGAGCCTGGTGGCTGATCCTAGATTCATTGGTTCACGACTGAGTTGGTTTGTCCCTATCAGTGGTCCCTAGGCCTGAGGGCTAATCACAAACTCATTGGTTTACAATTGACTATTTCAGTCTAGCCAAGTGGCCCCTTAGCCTGGCAGCTGATCACAGTCTCTTTGGATTACAATAGAATCTTTCAATAGAGCACAGCACCATCTAAACCTGATGATTAATCACAGATTCATTGGATTATAATTAAACTTTGCTGCCCAGCCAAGTGGCTCCAGAGCTTGGCAGCTGATTAAAGATTCAATGATTTACATCTGAATCTGTCTCACCAAGATACGCATAAACTGACAGCTAATCCATTGGATTACAATTGAAACTCTGTCTACCCCTGTAAGGACTGAGTTTGGTAGCTGATTTTTTGATTTACAACTGAATCAGTCACCCCAAGCTGCATCAGAGCCTAGTGGTGGATCACAGACCAATAGGATTACGTTTAAATCAATCCTTCCAGTGTAACATTTCTTTAGCCTGGTGGCTGAGCACAGTCTGATTGGATTACAATGAAACCTAAAAATGGGGATAAAAATAAATAGTTATCACCAAAAAGAAAGGCGGAAACCTCAGAAAGATCACTAAATGAAACAGGCAAGCAAACTATCAGATATAGAATTGAAAATAATGATGATAGAAAAGCTCAAAGAGCTTAGCCAGCTCAAAGAAAACTACACACAACTCCAGGGGAACTATAAAAAACACCATAGAAGCTAGAAGGAACTTACTGAAAATTACACCAGCATTAAAAAAGACATAGAATGTATCAGTAAGCGCCAGGAGGAAATGAAGAATACAATTTCTAAACTGAAGAATACAGTAGAAGGAATCAATAGCAGGCTAGAGGAAGCAGAAGATTGGATCAGCAAGTTGAAGGACAACCTAGAAAAATATTCCAAGACAGTGCAACAGAATGAAAAAAGGCTTTAAGAGAGGTTTTAAGAGAGCAGCAAGACAACATGAAACACAATAATATCTTTATCATAGAGACTTCAGAAGGAGAAGAGAAACAAGAAATGGAAAACCTGTTCTAAAAAGTAATGACGGAAAATTTCCCTAACATGATTAATGTTACTAAAGTTAAAGAAGAAAAGAGAGGGTCCCAATAAGGATTAATCCAAAGAGACTCACTCCAAGACACATTATAATTAAAATGGCATTTTCAAAGACAAAGAGAGAATCCTAAAACCAACAAGTTTTGAAACAGCAAATAACATATAAAAAACTCTGAAAGGTCATCAAATGATTATTCTACAAAAAACAATACAAGCCAGAATGGAATGACAAAAATACTGCAAGTAATGACAAATGATGGCCTGCAACCAAGAATACTCTACCCAGCAAGGCTTTCATTCAAAATGGATGGAGAAATAAGAAGCTTCCCAGACAAAAAAAGACTAAAAGAATACATCTCTATCAAACCAGCATTGCAAGAAATGCTAATGGGTCTGCTTTTAAAAAATGAAGGAACAGAAAGAGAAAGAGAGGAAGAAACTTACGAAGTGGGAAAATGGCAATAAATAAGTATCAATCAATAATAACCTTAAATGTAAAAAGATTAAATGTGCTGATCAAAAGATATAGGATGACTGAATGCATAAGAAAACATGACCCACATATATACTTTCTTCAAGAGACCCACCTCAGAACAAAAGATTAACGTAAATTGAATGTGAAGGGATGGAAAAATACATATCAAGCAAATGAACATGAAAAAAAGGCTGGAATAGCAATGTTTATTTCATACAAAATAGATTTTACAATGAAGGCAATAAAAAGAGACAAGGAAGGACATTTCATAATACTTAAGGGAACAATCCATTAGGAAGATATAACTCTGGTAAATATATATGCACCCAACATAGGATCTCCCAAATATATAAGGAAAACCTTGGGGGAATTAAAGAAGGATATAGATAGTAACACACAAATAGTAGGTGATTTTAATACCCCGTTGTCAACAATGGACAGATCTTCCGAACAAACTAACAAACAAACAAAAAACACCGAAGACATTGTGTCATTGAACAACTCCCTAGAGGAAATGGACCTAACTGATAATATACAGAACCCTTCACCCCAAAGAAGCAATATTACATATTCTTTTCAAATGCACATAGAACTTGCTCAAAGATACACCACATGGTAGGTCACAAGAGAAGCCTCCACAAATACAGGAAAATTGAAATCATACCAAGCATCTTCTCAGATCACAATGGCTTGACTCTAGAAATCAACCTTAATGGAAAAAGCCAAAAACATTCAAACTCATGGAGACTGAATAACATGCATTTAAGTAAGGAATGGATTAACAATTAGATCAAAAATGAAATCAAAAAGTTTCTGGAAACAAATAACAATGAATACACAACAGCACAAAACCTATGGGGCACAGCAAAGGCACTCCTCAGAAAAAACTCATAGCAATACAGTTTTACATAAAAAGAATAGAAGAAACTTCCACAAACTAACCACAAAGCTGAAAGAACCAGAGGAGCAACAACAAACAAAGCCCAAAGCAAGGATAATGAAGGAAATAATCAAGATCAAAGCAGAATTAAATAACTTAGAGACTCAAACTACAATTCAAGAAAACAAAAAGTTCAGGAGCTGGTTCTTTGAAAAAATAAACAAAATTAACAAGCCTTTAACAAGACTCATTAAGAAAAAGAGAAAGAGAACACAAATAAACAAAATCAGAAACAACAAAGGGGAACTCACATTTGATACTTCAGAAATACAAAGGATTGTAAGAAATTACTGCAAACAACTATATGACAAAGAATATGACAACTTGGATGAAATGGAAAAACTTCTGGAAAGGAATAATCTATCAACACTGAATCCAGAAGAAGCAGAAATCCTGAATAGTCCAGTAACGATTAGTGAAATTGAAGAAGTAATCAAAAATTTCCCAAAGCACAAGACCCCAGACCAGATGGCTACACCGGTGAATTTTAACCAATATTTTTAGGAGAACTGACTCCTATCCTTCCCAACCTATTCCAAAATATTCAAGAAGATGGAAGTCTCCCAAACTCTTGCTATGAGGCCAATATTATTCTAATTCCAAAACCAGGTCAAGACACACCTAAGAAAGAAAACTATAGGTCAATATCTCTAATGAACATAGATAATAAGATTGTCAACAAAATATTGACCAACTGAATCCAGCAATACATTAAAAAGGTCATACACCACGATCAAGCAGGTTTCATCTCAGGAATGCAAGGAAGGTACAACATTTGCAAATCAATAAATGTAATACACCATATCAACAAATTGAAAGAGAAAAACCATATGATCATATCAATAGATGCTGAAAAAGCATTTGATAAAGTACAGCAATGAGTTATGATAAAAACACTCAGCAAAATGGGAATAGAGGGAGCATACCCCAACATCATAAAGGCCATCTATGAGAAACCTGAAGCCAACATCATACTCAATGGGAAAACACTAAAAGCTTTCCCCCTCAGGTCAAGAACATGACAAGGCTGTCCACTTTCTCCACTTCTGTTCAACATCAATTTGGAAGTTCTAGCCATAGCTAACAGAGGAGAAAAAGGAATCAAAAGTATCCAAGTTGGGAAGGAGAAAGTCAAACTGTCATTTGCAGATGACATGATAGTGTACATTCAAAACCTGATAGACTCATCCAAAAACTCACTCAACCTAATAAGCAAATTTAGCAAAATAGCTGGATATAAAGTCAATATGCAGAAATCAAAAACATATTTGTATACCAATAATGAAACATCAGAGATAGAAGCTAGAAAACAAATCCCATTTACCATAGCAACAAGAAAAATAAAGTACTTAGGAATCAACTTAACCAAGGAAGTAAAAGACCTGTATTCAGAAAACTACAAAACATTGAAGAAAGAAATTAAGGAAGATAAAAATAAATGGAAATGCCTATCATGTTCTTGGATGGGAAGAATTAGCATAATTAAAATGTTCACATTACCAAAAGCAATCTATAGATTCAATGGGATCCCAAATAAAATACCAATGACATATTTTACAGATATATAAAAAATATTTCAAAAATTTATATGGAGAAAAAATCTCACATGAATAGGCACAGCAATCTTGAGAATGGATAGCAAGGTAGGAGAAATCCCAATATCAAACTTCAAACTATACTACAAGGCTACTGTCATCAAAACAGTCTGGTGCTGCCATAAGGATAGACATATTGATCAATGCAACAGAATAGAGACCCCAAAAATAAATCCAGGACTCTGGCAAATTAATATTCAACAAAGGGAGAAGGAACATAAAATGCAGTAAAAACAGTCTCTTCAACAAATGGTGTTAGGAGAACTGGATAGTAACATGTGAAAAAATAAAACTAGACCATGAACTTACATGATACACTAAAATAAATTCGAGATGGATAAAGGACTTAAACATAAGCAGTGGTCCTGGAGGAAAATATAGGCAGTTAAATTTTAGATATCCTATGCAGATATGTTTACTGATACTTCTCCAAGGATAAAGGCAATAAAAGAACAAATCAACAAATGGGACTATATCAAATTGAAAAGATTCTGTTCAGCTAAAGAAAGCACCAGAAAAATTCAATTGGAACCAACTGTATGGGAAAACATATTTGACAATGATACCTCAGATAAGGGATTGATCTTCTCAATATATAAAGAACTAAAGAGACTCAACACCAGGGAGACAGACATCTCAATTAAAATGGGCAAAGGACCTGAACAGACAACTCTCTGAGGGAGACATACAAAGGGCCTGAAGGCATATGAAAGAATGTTCACCATCAATAGCCTTCAGAGACATGCAAATAAAAACCACAATAAAATACCACTTCACACCTGTCAGAATGGCAATCAACAAATCAACAAATAACAAGTGTTGGCAAGGATGTGGGGAAAAGGGAACCCTGGTGCACTGCTGGTGGGATTGTAGGCTGGTGCAGCCACTATGGAAAACAATATGGAGTTTCCTTCAAAAACTAAAAATGAAACTGCCTTTTGAGCCAGCAATTCCACTACTAGGACTATACCTGAATAGCCCTGAAACACCAATTCACAAGAGCCTATGAGCTCTTGTGATTCACAAACTATTCATAGAAGCACTATTTACAATAGGCATGTCCTGGAAACAGCCTAAGTGCCTGTCAGTGGATGACTGGATCAAAAAACTTTGGTACATTTACACAATGGAATGCTACATAGAGGAAAGAAAAAGGTCCTACCTTTTGCAAAAATGTGGTTGGAACTGTAGAGTATTATGCTTAGTGAAATAAGCCAGTCAGTGAAAGACAAATACCATATGATCTTACCCATTGCAGGACAATAATGAACAAAACAAACAAACAAGCAAAACAGAACTAGATACATGAATACAATGAATAGAATCTCAGTGGGCAGAGGGGAGGAAATAGTGGGTAGGTGGGAGAAGGAGACCTAGAAGGGGAGCAGTTCAATCCAGGAACTATCATGGAAGGACCATGGACATGGACATCAAGTGGGACTGACTTTGATGGAAAGTGGGTGGGTGGGCAAGGGGACAGAGAAGTAAAAAGGGGATGGATGTAATACAACAACAATAAAATTAAATTAAAAATAAATAAAAATAAAAGAAAGTTTAAAAACTTGTTTTTTAATGAATATTATCTCATTCTGAAAAATGAGGGAAAAAAGTGCATTAAATTGCATACTTAAATAATACAAAGTATTACATCTCTACCATATCTGTGAAGCTCTTAAAATTATATCAGAAAGTAGAATGCCTACATTTGTTAGCCATCACATGTTCACAAAATTTCTGTTCATCTGTTTCTTATCCAAATGTTCTGTTTCCTATTTATACCTTGAGTGAAAAAGAGATTTAACCCTTATAATTTTAATTATGCATTTTGTTCATTTAGTTTTAGTGATATTTAATTTTATTTTATAAATATAGTTTCCAATAGAATACACAGCAATATTTAGACGTATTCAATTTTCTTGAGATGGTGAGGGACTCAGGTGCAGGCCAATACTCTTGATGACTAAAACTGTATTGTCAAAGCATAACTAAAAATGTATGTTTCTGGGTCTCATTCTGAGTTGTTAAATAAGAATCCTAAATAAACATCACAATGAATCCTAAATAAACATCACAGACATTTAGGTACTTTCAAACTTGCGAGGAGCTAAACTCTTTGCCTTTTCCTTTGACTAATTGTTGATAAAGCTTCCTTCCTATTTTCTATACCATTGGTCAACAAACATTTTCTGCAAAGGGCTAGATGACTTTTTTAGGTTTTGTGGACCATACAGTCTTTGTCACACCAATCAACTATGCCATAGTAGCAAAAAAAAAAAAAAAAAAAAAAAAAAAAAAAAAAAAAAAAAAAAAAAAAAAAAAAACCAACAACAACAAAAAATACAGCTATACATAACCTGAAAACTAATATTGTAGCTGTGTCCAATAAAACTTTATTTGTAAAATAGACAGGGTAGTCAGTGTTTTGACCACAAATGTAGTTTGTGTACTCCTAGTAAGTAAATTATCCAAGAGCCAACAGTGGTGAGTAGGATCTTACATTTCCTTCAGGAAATAACAAGTTTGGATCTCTGAGGTTCAGGTTTCAATCAGTGAATCTGTTAAATCACCAACAAACATTTTGAATACAGATTTCAGGGTCTCCCTCTTCTCTACCAAGTCAGAATCTTAAGAGACTGGGGCTCTAAACATTTTAAGCTCACCAATAAACCAGAGGCTCCACCAGGGCAGATTCTGGGTAAGAAAGCAACAGAGCTTCCCTGGGTCCCATGAAATCAGTTGCTGTGGCCAGAATGGCAACTTATACTCATTACTGGGTCTGCACCTTACATCACTGCTCAGGGAATTTCTTTTTCAACGTTTGTTGAATGAAACACAGAGAAATGGGAAACTTCATCTAGAGCTGGCCCTTGGGGAAAACTGGTTGAAGGAGCCTCCCTTAAAAACTCCAATGACCCTGAGGGTCAGACACAAAGCTGATGATCATCCTCAGGCCTGACCCCAATCTCCATCTCCACTCTCTGCCCCATCTCCATCTCTTGAGGACCAAATAGGACACTGAAATAAATGTATGCTTTAGAGTAAGTTAAACACAGGTTCAAATCTTAGCTCTGCCACTTTTAAGTGCGGGTATTTCAATCAACATATGAGATTAGTCTCTCTCAGCTTCAGTTTCCAAGTTTTCAAATTTGTGAAGTAGGAAAAAAATGTCTCACAAGTTGTTCTGAGGAATTTATAAAATGCTGGATGTGAGAGCCTGAAACAACACAGAAACTTATTAGCTTTTATAATTTTATTTCAATAATGAGTAATGGACATAACTCTGAATATTATTTTTGATAGGCTTTTTATTCAAAATAGTCATATTTACAGAAAAGTTGTGAAGATAGTACAGAAAGTTCCCATATACTTCAAACTCAGTTTCCCTCAGCATCTTACATTAGCATAACATACTTTGTCACAACTTATGAAGCAAGATTGATACATTACTATTAACTGAAGTCCATACTTTATTCAAGTTTTCTAATTTTTCCTTTCATGCCCTTCTTTTGTCCTGGGGCTTCATCCATGTCACTACATCACCTTAGCTGCCGTTTCTCCTTCATCTCCTGTAAACTATGACCACTCCTCAGACTCTCTTGTCATAACCTTGACAGTCTTGAGGAGCACTGGGCAGAAATTTTGTAAAATATTCTTTAGTTAGGATTTGTGGGATGTTTTTCCATAGTCATACTGGGGTTATGTGTATTTTTCTTCTCTCTGCAGTTTCCATCTGTTGTCATTCAGGTCTTCAATGATGGACCCATGCTGATGCATGGTTGCCCCAAGTTACTCAGAAAAATAGATCTAGGGGGGGCCAAGGTGTCATTATTTATAAAAGTGGAACAGCAACAAGAAGGGATAAGAGGCACAGTATAATATCACTAACAAAACTTAGGTTTTCAAATAAAAATATGGTTCTTACTAGTTATGCATATTCTAGTAGTAAAATTAATTTGGGTTTTGTCTCAGCAATGGGTACAGTGTAACAGTTCTTATTAATTCCTTAACTACAGGCAATCAATATTAATTTTTAAAAAGTTCTAACTCATTGCTCATCACCATTGTGTTGCAAACTGTATAGGCAGTTTACGTCTCTGTGTCACAAAAATATTTTTTCATTTTATTGTTGTTGTATTACATCCATTCCCTTTTTGTTCCCCTCTGTTCCCTTCCCCACCCCCCCATTCCCCCCAAAGTTTAAACAAGCTACTTCTTCAAGGTCAGTTAGCATAAACTTGAAAGATGTGAGTCAGGCCATCAATAAAATGTGGCAAAATGAAATCCAGGTGGACAATCTGTTACATTCAAAAGTCTGAAATGAAATATGATCACCAAATGATACAAAATGTTTCAGCAGCTAAAATCCAAAATGCAAAAAAAGTTGCTGCACTGGGATAACATCTGTTATAAATGCCAGGGATGCAGTTGCTATTAAACAGTATAAAATGTCCTTTAAGTAAAAACATCACACTTCTTCTTTAACTATGGTCAGGAGCCAGGGCATTTGCATATCATTGCAAAATGTGTGCTATCCAGAGGGTATACATGACAAGCTTTGATGAAATGAAAACCAAGATCAAGGATATCAAAATAGGAGAGATCTATTCTTGGCTTTTTTCACGCATATACGTAACTCCCTATGTAGGAACAGCACCAACACATGCATATCAAAAGTTGCATATTTGCTCAAATTCTTAAGAGCGAAAAATATAGTTTCCTCATCTTTAAAGCAAGCAGGCAACAATAAATTATCTCTAAGGTCCTTTCCAGATTGAAAATTCTAATGTCCTATATGTCTAATATCTCAGCCTTGATGTGGGATATTCAATGAGAAATAAGCTCAAACAAGGCCCAATAGCCAAAATATAATTTGAGGAATCGGTCTTCCTATTTTTAATACACTAACTGAGCTAATGGTTTAGTGTAACACACAACTTGCCCTGACAAATTTCCTTCTATATCTGGCATCAATACCAGACCAGGGTGAGGGGAGACCCTCTGGAAAATAGAGCAATGTGTGTTCACAATAATAATACCTGTTGAGCACAGTTTAGGTTGTACTAAGTTTAAAATATGCAGAGGTTTTTAAAGAAAAATACATAGCAGTATATTAGTTTTTTCCACATTTGAACATTGGGAACTTGGGAATCAGTCCAAGAGCTCAAAATATGCCAACAAGAGAAAAAGGAGGGAGCTGGGGTCTGAGGAGTCCTGAGCAGAGAGGGTTTGAATTGATTTTATTTCCTCTTTCTAATCCTTTCTCAACATCTAACAAATGTTAGATGTTACTCATGAAAATCAACAAACCCTGGAAAATCTATGAAAGTTTGCAGCTCTTGCCTATTACATTTACTATAATTTAATGATGCCATTAACTGGACCTTGCCCTGTTGTGCTGGCTCTGAGATGACAAATCTTACCTAGCATGTATCTCCCTGGAGCTCACAGCCTTGGGAGTTCAACTTTGGCTGAAGAAATACCTCTTTGTTGATGCAGAAAATACTTAAGAATCACTTTGCTTCCCTGTCCTTTGTTACTCAAAATGGAGCTATGCATTAGCACCATCTGGGAGAATATAAAAAATGTTCTTTTCCATCTATGCAGTCACAAAGTTTAAGATTTCCTTCTTTTTACCACCAAGTAGTATTCCACTTTGTAAATTACCACAACTTTTTTCCACTCAGCTACTGATGAACACTTGGCATGCTTCCAAATCTTACCCTATTGAAAATGTTGTTATGAATATAAAGATGCATATATTCTTTCAAAATTACACAAGTTTCAGGTGTACAACTCTATAGCACATTATCTGTACACTCTATTGTGTATTCACCGCCTCAAGCCTTTATCCAACACTATTTATACCCCCTCAACACTATTTATACCTTCCTCAACCTTTCCCCACAATAACCCCACCCACTGGCTATCACCACACTTTTGTCTCTGTCCATGAATTCTTTCTCTTTTTTCTTTTTTGCTCAATCCTTACCCCCACACCCATCCAGCTCCAAGTCCCAACAGATGTCAGCCTGCTCTCTATATATGAGGCTGTCTCTATTTTGCTTGTTAGTTAATTTTGTTCATTAGAATCCACATGAGTGAAATCATATGGTACAGTACTTATTTTTCTCTCACTGACTTATTTCACTTAGCCTAGGATTGTGCACCTGAAACCTATATAATTTTGTTAATCAGTGTCACTCCCACAAACTTGATTAAAAAAAAAAAAAACTTTTTAAAAAATGTAGACTCTTAAGCTTCATCCTAGAGCTACTGAACAGACTCCCAGGTGATTCCCATACACGTTCAAGTTTGAAGAGCACTGGCCTAGAGCTTCATTTTTCTCTCCTATTTGAAAATAAAGCAATAAGCCAACTTTAGGCAGTAAGGCCATTGGCATTTTGGAAAGGCACAGTGTCCTAAGCATCAAGAGACATGGCTTACAAAAGGAGCATTGTAACATTTTTCTGGATTTTTCTCAATGCAGGCAGGTTAATTTGAGATAGCACTTTATTATTTGTCTCTTGGTCATACACAAGCAGGCTTAGGAATATGAAGACAAGGGACTCCCTCTTTCACCAGGAGGTCTGGGACCTGAGAATGATTCAAGTCATCAGGCTAGTTTAGGGTCTAAAGTAATATACTCCCTCTGCTATCAGTGTCCAACCTTCCCCAGTCCTGACACTGCACAACATGGAGAGTCTAGTAGACCCTGAGGGCCCATAGTATAGCTAACTTCAGTGCAGAGGCAGCCCCAAGAAATGAACCTGATCTGCTTGTTCCTGGAAACTTGTTTCTATCTCCTGGATACTTATCTAAACACCTTGAAGAGATGGACCCTGGCATCCATACTGCCATTTCTAACATCTACTCTAAGCTCTTTCTATTCAGAGTATGGTCCCAGGATGGACAGAGCATGACTGGGCATTTGGTAGGCACCCAAAAGCTTACGTCCACCTTGGACCCACACAATCTAAATGTGAAGTTCAAACATTCTCAGGTAACTAATGTGCACATTAAAGTTTCAAAAGCAATGGAGTAAACAATTGTCACATGTTCTAAAAAGCCTGTTGAAAATGTGCTCAGAGGAACCCCTCTTCTTTTTTCTGCTGCTCCGTAACTCAGAGCTGGTCATGGAAAAAGCATCAGTACATGGATGCATTTTGTGATTTCTTGCTTCTCAAATTTCTATTTCTCTGATGTTACCTGGAGGAGTAATTTTTGGTTATGGCCTCTTTTTATTCATAGGGCCTCAGATTAAGTTGATATTCATATTGTAGCCTGTACTCAGCTTAATTATAGAACATGTTTTATCAAATATCCATATGTCCAAATAACATATGGAATGTTATATGTAACTTGATAGCCTCCAGTAATACATCAAATTTGGTCTGAATCAGGTCGTTCCGTTCAAAGTTCTGAAGTAGAAAGCAAAATGCTAAAGAGAGGTAAAACAGAAACCCCACTTCTGTGGTTAGTCACACCCAGTTAACAGCATATTCAGTGCCTAATAAGTTCTGAAACCTGAAAAAGTGAAGAGTGAATGTGTCTGAGCCTTAGAAGCAATTAATAAGGCCACAATGGCTTACCTTTTAGCAGTAATATGAATCTTTGTGTGTATCCACATACAAAGCCTTCCTACAATATGACTTCTTTCTTGAGAACAGGAATCATGGTTTAAAGTTATTGTCCTTCCAATACCAAAAAGTACTCAATATTTAGGAGAGTGCTCACTACCATAGAGGTTTACTGTTTCTAAAACTGGGTAAAATCTTCTAGAGTATTTTTTTTCCTTGCAGTTATTCTGTTTTTCAGAAAGAATTAAATTTAGAGATTATGAGGATAGAGGGTATACCAAGAAGGCTTCCAGGTTCTTCAGGAATGGTTTCTCCACCACCAAAGGGTTTTTCCCATTTATGGAAGAAAGCCTGAGAAACTAAAACTTGTTTGCCCTAATATAATTCCATCAACTATCATTTGATAAGAGGATCCAATTACTCCAAAAATAGGAAAAAAAGTTCTTCAATATGCAAAGGTTTCGGGTTTTCTCCTAGATCAGGCACATAAAAGAATCAACCAATGGGAGAGCCAAGATGACGGGAGGGTAAGTGGAGCTGCACCAACCTCCTTCTAGGACAAATCTGGAATCATAATTTAATTGGGGGGAAACCACCCAGAAAACTCAACAGAACACTAGCTGGAGAGAAGCCTTACAACAACTCACAGAACAGAAGAAGCTGATTCATCACAACATGATCAGTTGGAAGTGTGGAACTGTGAAACTGCAAGAGGGCTGACTGGGCTCCCACAGGTGGCAGCTGAAGGGACTGAGAAACATTAGCAGCCAGGAGTTTCACCTGAGAAGGGTGGCTTCTAAACCCCCAGCTGGGCTTCCCAGCCTACAGCAACACAGCTGAGTAAAATAGGAGCCAGCTATGGAAAACAAAATGGCTGCTAGTCTTAAAAGAGACAGCTAGAAACACAGTTCTTAAAGGGACCACACACAAAAATACATTGGCACCACTTACCCTGGATTCCAGCCGAAAATGGGCAGAGTGGACTAGAGGCATGTGGGGAAAGTTTTGGGTAGTGGCTTTAAGGGGGAGAGTTGAGGGAGCAGCCCATGAGTCCAATGCTGACTTATCCCCCACACAGCCAGCCAGCAGACCACTCTTCTCCAAAAGCCCTAAATTAGCAGAACCACTGCCATGCCAGCAGCTACATGTTAGCCGAGGGATAGCCAAAGCCCCACCCATAGGAATTAATCTACCCCACCCAGTAAAGCCAAAACCTGAATGCAAATCACAGGTTGATTGGATTAACAACTGTGGGACATAGACAAAGACAGTGGATCTCTAGTAGTCTCCAACTGACTGACATCTCCAAGTGCGGATCCAGGAAGTGAAACAAATGCACTCCTCCATCACAGGAAGTCATACCATGAAGACAGTAAGTTAAAGCAGACCAATCCAAGAAGTACGAAAACAAACAAACAAACAAACAAATAAAAGAGTCCCCTAAAATGACAAAGAAATAAACCCTCATCAAAAGGAAAGGAGGAATCTCCAGGAAAAGTGCAAAATGAAATAGAGGCAAGCACACTATCAGACATGGAATTAAAAATATGATGCTAGAGAAGCTCAATGAGCTCAGTGACTGCAAAGAAAACTGCAAACAGCTCCAGGGGAACTATGAACAACTCCAGGAAAGCTACAAGGAACTTACTGACAACTACACCAGCATAAAGGACATAGAAACCATCAAGAAGAACCAGGAGGAAGTGAAGAAAACAATTTCTGATTTGAAGAACACAGTAGAATGAATAAAAATCAGGTGAGGGAAAGCAGAGGGTTGGATCAGTAAGCTGGAGGTCAACGTAAAAAAATTCCCTGACAGTGCAATAAAAAAAAAAAAAAAAAAAAAGACTGAAAAAGAATGAAGACATTTTAAGAGAGCTGCAAGACAACATGAAATGTAATAATATTCATATCATAGGGATACCAAAAGGAGAAGAAGAGGAACAAAGGATAGAAAACCTGTTTGAAAAATAATAACAGAAAACTTTCCTAACCTGAGAAGAGAAGGTCATGCAAGTGCAGGAAGTACAGAGGGTCCCAATGAAGAGGAACCTAAATAGGCCCACACCAAGACACATCATAATTAAAATGGTAAATTTCAAAAACAAAGAGAGAATCCTAAAAGTAGCAAGAGAGAAACTACAAATAACATACAAGGGGGCTCCAATAAGGTTATCAGCTGATTTCTCAACAGAAACACTACAAGACAGAAGGGAATGGCAAATAATATTACAAGCAATGAAAAACAAAGGTCTACAACCAAAGATACTCTACCCAGCAAGGATCTCGTTCAAAATGGAAGGTGAAATAAGGGGTTCCCCAAACAAAAGAAGGCTGAAAGAATACATCTCCACCAAACCAGCATTGCAGGAGATGCTAAAGGGTCTGCTTTAACAAGATGAAGAAACAGAGACAGAAAGGAACACAAGTACAAAGGGAAAAGTAGATAAAAATAAGTACCTATCAATAATAACTTTAAAGGTAAATGGATTAAAAGCAACAATAAAAAAACATAGGGTAGTTGAATGGATAAGAACCAACTTTAACTTATGAATGCTCTAAAATAATCTTGTTATAAATAGATTTTACTAAATAAAGTATAATTTTGTATTTTACTTGTATCTGCTTCACTGAAGGTTAAGTTTTCTTAGATTGGAATTATTTCATAAGATACAAAAATCATGTTACTTGCAATAACTCTTATAAAAATCAACTGCAGTTAAGGAAAAATAAAAAAGTAAGAAAATGTGAGTGTATATTACATAGAATAATGCTACCTTTCTTATTCATTGTTATAAAATATGTGCTTTTTTGTGGATGTATAATATATAGATTTTCATAGAAATTTATGTTTTAAATATCAACAAACTAGTACTTGGTGTGTTGAGAAATGAGTTAATCTTCAGGTTAGAAAATATGCTGAGAATGAAGACCAATTTGGGATGGAAGTTGTAAACTACTAAACTACATGACTCATGTACATAGAAAAAATATACATATTATATATATATATATATATATATATATATATATATATATATATATGTACAATCATATTAGCATGTAAATTAGATGAGATTCCTTTCAAATAGATAGTGGAAACATACATTTGTAGTTATGAAGGTCCCCAAACTGGGGATACTTGGGAAAATGTATTAATGCTATACTTAACTTTATTACTGAAATGTGAGTGTACCTAATTTCTACGTCAACAGACTCTTAAATAGCTCAGCTCAGTGGTTAGTTTAAGACCAGATAGGAAGTCAACCACAAGTTTAAAAAGTATCTAGAATGCTATTCTACAAAATTATTTCAATCATAGGGTTTCTTATTTTTTACCTGAAATTAGTACATACCATAATTTCTACTTTGTGGGGACCAGCTGAGCACTGCAAGTACCATTATTTCTGAAGGTTGCAACTTTGCAAAACACATGTAAAGGAAAAATAGAGGGCATTAAAAGAAATAAGACCTATGCATGGAAAAAAAAAAAAATCAATCTACTATCTAAGATGGAATACTCCCAAAAGAATGAATTATAGTTACAGTAACTTAAAATAAAGCTGAGTTGTATTATTGGAGGGGGTGGGATCTGACTCAGAAACCAAATTCATTTTTCACTATGTGCTTGGCATTGACGCTAGGACAGCTTTTCATAAAAGTGAGTTCTGCAATACACCATTTCCATGATACGTTTCACAAAATTAGCATTCTGGAGTAAAATAAGTGTTAAAGAAAAATGCTTAATTTACTAAAAATATCTAAAATATAATCATTTAACATGTAATAAATATATAAGCTATCGGTATATTAAAATTTTTTTGTTCTAATTCTTCAAAATGCAATATGTACTTTAAATATGTATAAAAATATGTATGTGTGTAAATATACATATTTGTGCATGTGTTTGGTAATATTGCAATTGATATTACTTTAAAAAGTAATTCTTTAAACAAATGAATTAACATAAGCATTTTGAAATAATGAAAAGAAAACTTTATATTAATATGATTTTATATTTTTTTGGTTCAGTTTCATTTAATGCATACATAAAGCCCCTACTATGCACAGAATCTGTACACTTCTCTGCATATCACCAAAAAGCTGCTGTTTAACCAGAGTATTGCATACAAGTGCTGTGAAGCAGGTACACAAGTCAAGAAACATGCCCCTGGACAGCTTCAGATATCCCTGTCTTCCTTGGGAGGCTTAAAAATGGATAATGTTTTGCCCTGGCTGGTGTGGCACTGTGGATTGAGCACTGGCCTGTGAACTCAAATGTCATCAGTTGGATCTGAAAGGCTGACAGTTAGAAGGCAGTAATTAAATGGTGAAATGTCTGGATGCAAAAAAAAAAAAAAAAGTACACATTGATAGTAACAGAATAGACAGGGGGATGTTAAAAAGAATAAAGGAAATGGAGAAGCCAAATAACTTATATGCATGGTACATGGACAGGGACTAAGGAGGGCATTGCCAGAGGGAATGGGGGTACTGGAAGGAGGGGGACAAAAGGGGAAACATTGGGACAACTGTAATAGCAAAATGAATAAAATATATTTTTAAAAAATCAACCCGTGGATGCATAAGTGGAACAATTAACTGATGCTTCTTTCTCCTTTCCTTTCTCAAAACAAATAAACAATAAAACACACAAAAAGCACACAACACTGGGTGGGGTTCAAAAAAAGAGAAACTAATAGGCAAGTCTTGTGTACCTAAGACTATGTTGACCAAGGAATGGGGTGAACATTCTGTTAGTCAAAGGATTCCTGTCAGGATGCTTATTAAGTAGTGTAAGCCCCCTGCTCAGACCCTAACCTTAAAATAGAAAGATTCTTTCCCTTCAGAAAATAAAACTTGAGAAGACAGAGGAAGACAAAGAATCACTCCCCCTCCTCAACTTAATTCTTCCTTAACTCCAGATGATTTGTCTTGTAAGGAATTTAGCCAAGAAATAACAATAGAGACTGGAGTAAGTTCTCCCCTAGAACTTACCTGACAATTTCCAAAGCTATTGATTAACATTTCTTATCAAAGTTACTCATCCCCCTGTGTGGAACTTTTCATCTTTCATGGGGTGGAGAGCATGGCTTATTTCTTGTGACAGAGAATCATCAGGCTTATATCTTCAAAGTTAATTTCCTAGGATTTGAGAGAATCTTGTTCACAACTTTTGGCTATTGAAACTCCTAGAACACTAACTGGTCAAGCTCTGTCACATAGCCACAATGAGGGCAACAATGTCTTCTGTTGATAGACAGAAAAAACACCATGACTGGCCAGGACTAACTCACCGTAGACAAATAAGGGGATTTCCAGTAGTACATGATTGTAATAAGTGAAGAAATGGGGCTTCCAAAAGAAATAACACCCTTTGCAACAACATGGATGGAACTAGAAAGTATTATGCTTAGTGAAATAAGCCAGTCAGTGAAAGACAAATACCATATGATCTCACCCATTACAGGACAATAATGAACAAAACTAACAACAAGCAAAACAGAACCAAGTGTATGAATACAGTGAATAGGCCTTCAGTGGTCAGGGGGAAGGGAGTTGGGGGGAGGGGGGAGGCAGAGTCAAGGAAGGGGAGCAGTTTAGACAAGAACATAGTATAAAGGAACCATGGACATGGGCAACAGGTGGGATTGACTTTGGGGGGAATGGGTGGGTGGAGAGGGGGACAGAGGGGAGCAAAAAGGGGATGGATGTAATACAACAACAATAAAATAAAAAAATAAATAATAGGAAAATGGCTTCCATGCACCTCCTCACAGAAACAGTGCTAAAAAGATCAACAGTCAATGATAGACTAATCAAGTACAGATCTTTAGTGAAATAACTTTTGTTATTAAACATATTGTCACCCCAGGACCTATCTATATGATAAACAGATTAGAGAAGGTGTGGCATTGGTGGGTGGGATAGGAGAAGGGGATACATTTCTTTTCCAGAAAGAAAGCTAACACTCAGAGAGCTTTACTAACATTATTATGGTAACAGTACTGGAACTTGACCCCCAGAGCTCCCAAACCCTAATTCGATGCTCTTTCAACTAAACCATACTGCTTTTACAAAAGGAAAAAAGGTAACCAGACTACCAAGGTAAGGCCATCCTGAATGCACATAAGTATTTTGATGACCATTGAAATAAGAAAGAAAGGTAGTAACAAGTAGAAACATTTTTTCATTTATACGATGGGGACCAGAGATAGACGTGTGTCACACACAACATTTTCTTCCTGCAAGTACATTTCTTGATAAGAGTTCAAGCATGGTTCAGTTGGGGGTGAAGGAACTAAAATATGAAACTTTTATGGATCTGTTGTTGTGTCTTGTATCAAATTCTTGACCATTCTTACCATTTTAGACCTGATTTATGATTATGTAGGAGATCACATGTAGATCTATCCCTGCTAAAATATATGACCATGTGAAAATGAAGGTGGAGAAAGAACCTGAATTCATTTTTGAAGGTCATTTAAAATTTGAGGGAGTAAAATAGATAAAATGGAGGCCAGCAGCAAAATGAAACCCAGCAATGTGGGTCCTGAGTGGCAAACCAGGGGCAGAGAAGCAGCAGCTGCTCAGAGCTGGAAAATTCAGTGAGCGCGCTCATTTCAGTGGCCAGTTTTTAACATGTCAACTTAATTATGATGCATCACAGTTGACAGCAATACATATGGAACCAATTATGGTGCATGTTAAAATCAATTATTGCATATTTCAGCTATCTTAAACACTGTAGCAAGTGATCTGTGCATTGCTACAGATTTCAACTCTACTAATCATTTTTACTATCATGGTTCAACAAGAAACTACACACACGTTCCATAACCAACATATAATTCAAAGTACTGAAACAGTAGCAGAAGATAGCAAAGCTCAGACACAAGTCTAACCTTATGTCATACCTTTTTGAAGGAAAAAAAAAAATTAAAGTTCTTTGCTATCTCCAAAATCAGCTTTGATCAAGTTAATTCACTTTAGCCTCCTTACCAAGAGTAAAGTCACTAATATCCCAGCTGCAGTATGCTGACTATTTTGTTTACTCTGTTTTTGTGGCCTTCCCCCTTCAGATTTCTAGCTGAAATTTTTTTCCTTCAGATTCAACAGCTTATTCATTTTCTGTTTACTTTTTTACACACCAGCAAATAACAGACTTATTGGAAAACAGGGAGAGGAGGAGGAAGCAGTGGTGGTAACAGCAAAAAACAAAACAAAACAAAACAAAAAAACATGAATGTGTGTGAATATGGCTCTCACTGGAGATTTACACATTTTCTTGTTGTATTGAAACAGCAGTGGCCCATATACCTTGGTTAGTTCTAAAACAGGTTTACTATGAAGAAGAGGTATATTCTATAAACTTGAATTTCTACTTTCCATAAACTGTGCACAACAGAAAGCAGTTGCAGAAAACCACAACTTCTGGCTAGCTTGAGAGTTTGGAGACTCACATTGGTCCCTTGTGGTAGGAATTTGTCTACACAAATCTTCCTGCTCTGGGATGAGGGGCCAGAGTTCTGAGGAGCATTCCAAAAAAAGCCATGTACCTAACAAAACTTGGCTCCAGGATCAGGTGGGTGTGTATCTTGGGAAAAGGATTAATGGTGTCTGAGTAAAAAAGAGCCGAGTGGTCCAAGGCAGGGAACAGGAAAACAGTCCATGTGGTTTAGTCAAGAGAGTGTTAGGCTGGATGTCGGGAAACTTGACTTCTTAGCTCAGCAGCTTGCCCAGCTGGGGAAAGGCATTCAATGCTTCATTGTCCCCCAAATATAGCACAGATGGATGCATATCAAAGACAGAATCAGACCTCTGAATCTGGTTCTGGAATCATAAAAATGAGATCTGCTTCATGTTAAAATTTTAAGGATCAGGGTGAGAATTCATTATCTTCATTTGTTCTGTGGCTGCTAGATGGACCTCACATCTTGACAACTATCTTTAATTTATTCATGCAAGTATTCATTCATGAAGCATATATTTTTAACAAGTCTTAAAGATAGACATCTCCCCCAGTGGAGGTAATAGAGTTCTAGGGAAGATAAGCACATGAACAATACATTGAGCAACGACAAGATATTGAGGGAAGAAAAATAACCCATTGATTCCTAGGGTTGTATTATGGATAAATGAAGAGAATATGGGTCATATGTAACAAGTACTTGGGGCCAACTACAAAGAGAGTGGAAGGAAAGGAAAACAATAGGAAATCAGGTCGCAAATGTGTCCTTCCTTTTGGAGCTAGAGCTTTATTCACGTGGTGCCCTAGTAATTGGCTTCAGGTCCTTTAAGGGTATAAGAGCTCCCCAATGTGCTTTATCTCTGGGTTTTTTCCCAAGTATTTGTTGGTTTACTCTGCTCACAATGCTGTCTGCTCCCAGAGTTGTGGCCCCAAGTCAGGGAGAAAATGGAGGGGAAAATTCTTCCACCCCCACTTCCTGACACTTCCCTGATCTCTTTCAAGGGAGTTTAGATTTGAAAGTCTATTGTATTAATCAGCTCTGTGGCTAAAGAACAGCTCAGAGAAAGGCAAAGAAAAAGGTAATATTTATATGGCACATTGAAATAAACAGGGCTAGAAATGACCATATAAGGGCTATGGCAACTCTGGACCATGTCCAATTTCCATGAGGGTTCAGAGATAATGATCTCAACATATCTGCCAAAAGACCTGGCACCACTTAAATTGGGAAGCTCTATAAGGGATTTGACAGAATGAAAAATGTGCAAACAGAGCCCAAGAAGTAAGGCACTTGAACAAATGTTATAAGAAAAGGTATAGCGTATGGGTACTTCTGTTATGCCGGGGGCAGTCCTATGTGATTGGAAAGCAGGGCTTGGGAGATAACCTAGGAGGGCCATGTTAAGGAGTAAGTACTTATTCTAGAACAATGGAAAGAAGTTAGAGGCTTCTAAGAAGGGTGCACTTAGTTCACTTATCCGTCTTAAGGTACATGAATATAATTTTGATTTCAGTGAGTTCAAGTACCTTCTGCCAATGAAACCTCTTCAGTAAAAACAATCAGTACTTCTATATAGTAGTTAAGAGCACAGGGTCTGATGTCTGAATACCATGTGTATGACTTTGGTCAAATTATAGACTGTGCCTCAGTTTTGTTATCTATAAAATGGAGATAGAAATAGTACTGACTTCATAAGATTGGTCTGAAGAGTAAATGAGTTAATGTTGTAAAAGATCTTAGAACAGTTATAATTCATCTTCATAGTAGCCATATGTCATAAATAATAGTTACATGTCCAAAGGGGATATTATCATTAACACTTATAAAATTCCTTCAAAGAATATTGAAAAGATACACCTGGAGAGCACCTGTAAGAGCTTTGAGCTACAACACTTATGATGGGTAAATATATCCTTCAAATTCTTGAAAATAATATTATATAAGGAATCATTCCTGAGCCTGGGCTTCAGACTTATCAAAATTATCCAGCAAACAAACAGAGCAAAGGCCTTTGAGGGCTTTCTGCATGCACTCCATGATGAAAAAGAGAATGACTACATTCTCTTTATTGGTGAATGTATACATATTGTGATTATCTCCAGACCTACAAAGGTGGGGATGAGGGGGTATGTCATAGCATTCTAGAGACAAGCTCTCAAAGTCATAATACAGGGACTTCTCTCAAGGCCCTTAGACCAGAAAGACTTAGGTAGCTGAGACTGTAACCCTTAAGAAGGCAGACAGCTCTATTGTAGCTGATGTAGGTAAAGGACATAACCTTCACCATTATTAATCAACAGCAGCTATTTCATAATGTCAGACACACACTTATTTCAACAAATTATCCTTTTAGTCCAATATGACTCACTTGGAATAAACAGCAAGTACAAATGCCAATGTGTGGTCTGATGCTTCAAATAAAATACACTAAATATGTCAGTGTTTTTATGACCCCATGCCAAAAATGTAAAATCTCTTTACTGTTGTCCTGGTGACATCCATAGCACTATGGTTGACATTCATTCTTCTAAAATATTTAACCTAAAGGGATAGGAAGCAGGAGGTGACAGAGGGAAGAGAGATGAGGGAGAATATCTTTCAGTTTATTAGACTATAAGTGCTGATACCTCATTAATTCTTAGTATTTCCTCACTTCAAGGCAAGGTACCATTTTCCTCTGGTTAATCTTAATAACAATGACATTAGTCCTGCCACCTGTCACAGGTGTTAATGGCAAATTAACATTGAGGTTTTGAGACAGAGCAAACATTCAAGTGTAGAACAAACACTGAGTGAGGATCCAATGTCAATGTTTCCCAAAGATTTTATTTAGCGACTCTGCTACTGAGCTCCCTAAGATGCTGGAGGAGAGGGTCATGACTCATCTACAGGTGTTCCTGAACCCCTCAATCCCTCTCAGTCTTTCTACCTTAGATGCATTCAGTCGTCCTCTTGCCTCCTTATGCTCTGCTGATAACACCCTCTACATGCTATCCAAAATTCAAAAGAGCAGAAGGGAAGCCACAAAATAACAGGATGTATCAGAGAAATTTCCACAGCATAACAAAAACACAAAGGCATTATTAGGGCAAGAATGCCCTAGGACAATTACAATGTGATCCTTCAGTCCACTCAGAAACTTGTCAGGAATGCACATTCTTGGGATCCTCTATCCAAGACCTACAGAACCTCTGGGGTAGAGGTCCAGGTATCTATGCATAAACAAGCCCACCCATTCAAAATATTACCACCAGAATCAACAAATGAAGTTACACACATCAAAATGTGGCCTAAGTAAGCAAGGGTGATAAATTATCCACACTGTGGAATCCTACAAAACATGTCACATAGGTTGCTAAGTCTAGGGGAGAGGGGCTGAAAGTCTAAGCTGTAGTAGAAGTTGTGTGGCAGGATAATGATGAGCCTCTGCCACCATCTTATGGAGAGGAAGAAAAGAAATGTGCTAACTCTGTGCCCTGGCCTGGCAAAATCCAAAAGACACAAAGGTTATGATTTGGTCAATGATTGAGGCAGATAATTTTAATAGTCAAAAAGAGGTTTCTCTTATGGAGGGAGAGAAGAGAGCCACTTTGGCAATTTGGTATGAGGCCAGATGGAGCATGGCTGAGGAGATGCTGGACAGCGGCCCTGGAAATGCAGCCTTTGGAATGGTAGGCACCCCATCAAAAGCATGGCAGACTATAAGAACATGTAGGATGATGATAAACAATTATTAGATTTCCATTACTCTAGTGGAGAATTTAAATAAGAGCTAGAACTGCAGTTGCAATCTTTTGCAGGAGAAGCCATGGAAAACTAATTTATTTATTTTACTTTTTTTTTTTAAATTTTACTTTTTAATGTAATTGTTGTTGTATTACATCCATCCCCTTTTTCCTTCCTTCTGTCCCCTTCCCCACCCACCCACTCTCCCCCAAAACCAATTTATTAAGATTTTTGCTTCCTGACTAGGGATGTGTCTGACTTATTTGTTTTGACACCACATTAACAAAGCTTAGCCTATATATCATCTTTAGGATTTCAGGCATACATGGAATTTTACAATCTAATGTTATATCACAGTTCCATGAAATAGCAGGATAACAAGAGTTTTGGAATTTAACAGAAATATGTTATATATTAAAGAAATAAAGTCTAAATAGCCCAAAACCTGCCCTCACACTTCCAGGGCTTTTGCCTTCCACTGCTCACATGAATTCTTGGCTTGGCCTGGCCAACTGCTCCTCCTGGCATGGTCTCCAATGTTTAACACTCCTTCCTGTCTCTATGCCATTTCCAGTAATATTTCCCAAGCTGAATGTCTTTCTTAATCCCACATCTTTGATCCCTGGTTTCTTGTTCCCCAGGACTCTTACTCATCTACATCTTCAATGTGGTCTCTGTATCCAGGATGTAAGTTTTGTGTCTGTGTTGTGTTCATAAAGCTCTAATCTATGATGTTCACTTGGACTTACACATAGAGTGAGCCTCATGAGGTCCATGCAAATCACCAGGTACTCAGGCTTGAATCCAAAGACAGTCACATTTTATATAACCATTGATTTAAATTTCAGTTCCCACATTTTCTCAAAGTGAATTGCTAAAACAAAAATATTTTTACAGTGACTTTTTACAAAGACTTTTTTCAATTATCTGCCATGTTAGGAACTTATATCTGTTTCATGAAAACTGAGAAACTACAGGAATACTTAAAGTCCAGCAGTTATCTGATTTGCTTAGTCTGAAAATTGAAATAAGGGGCTCCAGCAAGGATGTGGAGGAAGGAAGAAGGAAATTAAAGACAGTAGAATGATACCTACTCACAAAGAATATTATATGCTATAAAATTATACTGACATAATATTATTAATTATGACACTGGTTTAGTTGCTATAACAACAAAATAAAATCCTACCAGTAAAAGCAAAATGAAAAACTTATTATTTCTTGCTCACCCATTGGTCATTCAGAGCTGATATGGTGGTTCAGTAGCTTCAAGAATCCAACCTTCTTAGTTCTTGTTGCATGGATTGCATCTTGTGAACTAAGAGCTAGTACATCAGGCCTTATTACCATGTGCAGAATCCAAGGGAAAGAGAAAAGATAAGGGAATAAGTCAGAGGCGGTTCTCACCACTGCCATTAGACTTGCCTCATAGGTCATGCCCTACCTCAAGGGTGGCTGGAAGCCTAGCCCTTTTTATGAAAAGCCATAGTCACTTAAAGGCAGGGCAACTATTATTAAAGGGTAAGGAGAGGAGGGGTATCAGATAACTGGTATCTTTGTTATAGTGGCTATTCTAATTTCATAATTTGGGAATTCCTAAAACATGAGATATTTGGATTTATATATGAAGTTATTTCCCAACAAAGGCACTAAGTATGTATTAGATATTTACCCTTTTGTGTCATCTATGTCACTATGGACTTCCATTCCAATCAAGGTCATGGTTACCTTGATTGTGCCTTGTTCTTACACCCAATTTCTGGGTGTAAATTAAATTTGTGCAATGTTATACTTATTTTCATTTCTTTAAATTTAAGGTATGTATTATTACAAATGTGACATAAATCATTGTAAAAGAATTCAAAATTTCAAGTAAGCAGGGAGGAGAAGGAAGAAGGGAAAGAAGGAAACATTTTTGTGATTCTATCTCAAAATGACAAAGACTTAATTATTTGGGGTATATCAGCTTATTCATTAATACACTGATTTTTTTACAAAAATAAAATCACAAACATATATGACTGTAACTTACCCCCCCCCCCCCACTTCCACTTAATGGTATAGATCTGATTCCTTTTGAATACATATCCACATTTCTGCAGGAGCATTGCTAATATCTGTTATAATATACATTGTAGGGTTATTTTCACATAATTTCCCATTGTTGAACATGAAAGTTTTAGCATAAAAATAATAAACTTTATTTATATCCATGACTGTTTCTTAAGGATCAAGTATTGGAACTGGAATTGGGACATTAGAGGTAAATCAATGGAATAATTATGTTATTAGCATTTATGCTTTGAATTTTTAGTTTCTTTTGACATTCAGTGAATAAAAATAGAATGAGAATACTGGGATAAATCTTTTATCAACATGATCACATTCATAAAATGGTTTTATGAGCACTGGAATATATATAGCCTTATGTGGGTTTCATTCTATTCAAGAGAATTCTAGAAGACATTCCACTGTATACATTTGACCCTATGTGAAAATGATTAAAAAATATATGACTTACAAAAAGAAAAAGAAGTAAAAAGTTGCACTGGTGTTCTAAACAAGGAAGACAGCTCTTTTGTAGCTGATGTTTTCTCTTCTCCTATAATCAAGATTCAAAAACCCTGAAAGACAATGGCTAAGTTGTCCCAGATGGTGGCACACACATGGGGAAAGAACAACCAGCTCATGAGGCTGGGAGAATGTGACTAGCAATCATTTCCTAAATGTTCATCCAGAAGACAGGACAGACCTAGCCTGATGGGACTAAAGACATGTGGAACATACTAGAAAACTGACAGTAAGTCAAATGAACAAGCTACCTGAGCACCGGTCTTGCAGTCAACAGGTACAGGTTACCTCTCATCTGCAGCTGTAAATTGTGTTCATTAGCTCACTGAGCCTGGTCTATGAAGACACAATGTGAAATAAATTAAACAGAGAAAGCCATAATTTTTAGGAATTTATGTTGTTGCTTTTTTTCCCTTCATGGTCATATTGAGCCCACCCAAAGTTTTTCATTGGAGTCCTCCCCTGAGGCTACATCCTAGCCAGGTAAACTAGCATTTATGAAATGCCTCATCCTATATCTAGCTCAGAGACAGATCACTGAGAACATTAGAGATATATTTTTCTCAAAAGCAAATACTGATATATGAAATATAAGCCTAGAGTTGAATGTTCATCCTACAAAAATATCCTGACCTTTACAGAGGAATCTCTCAGAGAATGTTGTTTAATGGTGTGCTTTCTGAGTAAGGGGCAGTTTACAAAGCTCCTATTCATAATAATCTTTTTTCCCTGAGAACGCACTATTATATATAATTAAGTACAACCACAGTGTTAAAGTGTCAATTTATATCAGTGAGTTTGTATAATAAAACCACCATTACACTGTGCCTTGCAGTGACAAAGAATCTGATAAACATGATTTGATAACAGCCTCCAATGAGGTAGCAGTCACTATTCTCATCAACGCATGGATGAAAAATTTGAAGTTCAGATCAGAAAGGTTAAATCACTATTTGAGGATCTCATGGCTGGCACCCATGTGTTCTGACATCCTCATACTTTCTTTTCCTTTTAATATAGTTATTATTTTTTATTTTATTTTATTTTATTTTTTAACTTTCTTTTTTTTTTTTAAAAGATTTTATTTAATTATTTTTAGAAAGAGGGGAAGGGAAAGAGGCAGAGAGGGAGAGAGACATCAGTGTATGGTTGCATTTCACCTGCCTCCAGCCACAGACCTGACTGGAGACCTGGTTTGCAACCTGATTATGTGCCCTGGCTGGGGAATCGAACCTGCGACCTTTGGGTTCGCAGGCTGGCACCTTACCACTGTGCTACCAGCCAGGTCTTTTCCTTTTGACTCTTTGCTTACAAAACCAGAGTGACTATGTGCTCTACATTGGCTTGGAATTGGCTCTGTTTAAACCTTGTTCCTCAGAATAAATTTATTATTGGTATCCTCTTTTATTCACTAAAGTGACACAGTTGGGATGAGAAACTATGAAATGTGCTTTATAGACTGTGTTTCACAGACTCTAAATTCTTCATGCTTCATTCTAGGGGGTGGAGTTGGCTTGGGGGTAAAGATTAAGCAGGCCTGAGAATACCTGATTGCTTGCACTCCAACTGAAGTACTTCTATATCTGTTTTTGTATCTTTGTTCTGTTTTTAAACAAAATGAAAAAATATATAGTACTCTTTTTAAAAAGTTTGTAAAACCTTTCATCTATAAAATAACTGAAGTCACTATGGTAGACACATTATTAGTACTCTCTAACCACTAAAGATAAAAAAAAGCATGAATTCCCATACCAACACTGAGAGGCTTAGACATTCAACACAACCTAGGGAAGTTTAGCCATCCCATTGTTTAAGGCTCTAGTGGTTGCAATTAACTGAAAATCCAATTCAGACCAGTTTTTAAAGAACAAAAGAAAGAAAATTAATAAGGGAAACAGGAAGTGCTCCATTGACTCATATAACTGAGCAGTTGAGAGAGAGACCCAAAGGTCCCAAGTGGGCATCAGAAAGTTATATCTCTAACTTTTATTTCTGCATTATGCTTTGGCCTATTCCAGGATCTTGGCCTGCTCCCTAGTAATGCAGGGCTCTACCATGTCACCTACAGACCTTTCTTTAGGTATCCCTGGTCCTGATCCACCTTCTCTTCTCTTCTCTACTCAATGTAGTCACAATAGCCAAGTGAAATCAATACTTGGATTTCCCCCAACCTGAGCTGCAGCCCACATTCTAGAACTAGAGGTGGAATCTACCCAAATTGTGGGGCAGGAGAGTCTCTGCAATTTGGTTACACAAAGGGAATCTGAGATATGTATGAGAAGAGAAGTATGGAACTTCATGTCCACCTGGTCTATCTAAATTGTCTAATTTATGTGCCTCAAATAAATTAGAGTTATTCATAGTATCTATTTATATTCCACTTAATAACTCTATGGTCTGTAATGACATTCCTTATTTTATTCCCAGTGTTGCTAATTTGTATGTTTTTGTTTTCTTTTTTCATTGGCCTTTTTGCTAGATATTTATCCATTTAATATTACTATAAAGAATTAGCTATTTCTTATTTTTATTATTTTTAAAATTTTATTTATTATTGTCACAGAGAGGGGAAGGGCAAGGGGAAGAGAGGGAGAGAAATATCAGTGTATGATTGTCTTTCACCTGCCTCCAGCTATAGACCTGGCTGGAGATCTGGCTAGAATTAGCTATTTTTAGTGATATTTTCTATTGCTTTCTATTTAATTGTATTGAGTTTTAATCTTGGATTATGTCTTTTCTCTGATTATTAATTTGGAACTCTTCTTGTTTTCTCCTTATTTAATGCTACAAATTTTACTTTAAGCACTGACTTGCTGACATCCTACAATCTTTAATGTCATGTTTTCACTTTCAGTTCAAAAAATTTTTACAATTTTCCAAAATTTCCTCTTTAACAATACCAAAATTACAATAAAAATACATTGATAAATTAGACTTTATTAAAATTAAAACATCTCCCTTGCAAAAAATAAAAAGTCATACTGGGAGAAAATATTTGTAGAATACCTATCTGATAAGACTTGCTTCAAATATACATCAAGAACTCTTAAAATTCAACAATACAAAAACAACCAATTTAAAAATAGGCAAAGGATCTAAACAGTCATCTCACTGAAGAAGACATACATATGACAGGTAAGCATATGAAGAGTTTCTCAAAGTAATATATCATTAAAAAATTAACTTAAACAGCAACAAGATACAATTACACACCTAGTAGAATGACTGAATTTTGAATTAAAAGGAAAACAAACAAAAACTGACAATACCTAATGCTGGCAAGAATGTGGAGTTATGGGACCTATCATTCATTGCCAGTGGAAATGCAAAAAATACAGCTACTTTAGATGAAAATTTCATAGTTTATTATAAAACTAAACACAGCCTTAACATACTGTCCAGCAAGCATGCTTCCTACTATTTACCATAAGGGTTAAAAACTTATATCCATACAAAAACCTGAACATGGATATTTATAGTAGAATTTCATTATTGTTAAAATCTTGAAGCAACCAATATGTCTTTCAAAAGGTGAATGAGAATCAAAGATTGTGACAGAGTAGAGAGTAGTGCTGATGGTGTTCTCGAGTACCAGAGCAGCTAGAGGATAGGATCGAGAGCACAAGACATCTTCAGGTCCCTAAGAATTGGAGCAGTCAGCATCTGGACTCAGGGGAGCACAGCCCAGAGGCAGCAAAGACCTACAGGAGAGCAGGTGAGACAGTTCCAAACCAGCTGGCAGCCAAGGTCAGCTCTGGTCAGTGGAGGGTCTACCCAGAGGGGCATCTTTAACTGAAGCCACCTCCAGGCTCCCTGGTGACTAGAAATCTGAACAGTGAAGTGTGGGCAGCAAGGGCAAAATAGGAGGGAACTAGGAATTGAACTCCTTCAGGGGAGGGACTGTGTGAGAGCCTTGCTCTGACAACAAGGAGAAGAAGCTCCTCACTGAGTCAGAGGCAGAGGAGAAGAGTCCTGCGGGGAGCAGGAGCTGGGGAGCAGGAAAGTACACCAGCTGGTAAGAGAGCCAAAAATGGTGCTGCTGGGCCACCTTCAAAACAGCAGCTTGAAGACCCTGTGAGGGGGGAGGCCCAGCCATGCTCACCCACACCAGCCCCCAGGCCCCTGCAGAAACTCCAAACTGCTAGCCAGGAGCCAGGAACTTGTAGCTGGGGCAACTGACCCGGCCATTGCTGGCAACAAAGGCTGCACGGCAGACCCACTGGGAGTGCCTGCATCACAGAGGCGGCATGAAAAAATCCGTGGAGAGCTGGTCTGCTTGGAGGATTGGCCCTCACCCGGGGCAGCTGGGCAGTGTTGGCAGATTGGGGCTGCCTCCTCCAGGAGCTGCGGGGGCAGGGCCAGTCATCACAGGAGTCAGTGAGGTTGCAGGCCACCCTGCAGAGGTGCCAGGTGCCCATCACAGGCAAGAACCTCTGCCAGGAGTTGAAGAGGGCACACTGCTGGACTCCAAATGGAAAAAAAGGGAGGGCCCCAGAACAACGCAGCCCTAAAACCCAGCTAGGATACTGGAGGCCCAGCATACCTGGGGGCTGACACTCAGAATCAACCCTGACTGTTACAATCATAGGCCCTGCCACTCCAAGACCAGGTAGACTGTAGACTGCAGAGACCTGACCAAGAAAAAGAGGCAGACTCAGGAAATGGATCGCTGCTAATCTTAAACACCTGAGTTACACCAAGAGCTACATGAACTATTAATCCCTGACATACACTTTTCAAAAATATTTTTAATCCTCCCCTATTTCAATCCACCTAAATACCCAAGACACTCCCCCTACCCTTGATTTAAAGTCTACTCACTCTCTGGCTACAATGCATTCCCAGTCCTCAATCTAAGTATTCCTCCCCTCCCCAGCCACCTAAACCCTTTCTTTATTCTTTTCTTTCTTCCTTTTTCTTTTTTTTCTTTCCCATCCCACCACCTTTTTTTTTTTTTTTTTTTTTTTTCCCTTTTCTTCCTGTTAGAGCCCATAGGTCCTGGCTCCACCTGGACCAATCAGAGATCATAAAGGGTGAACAGCGACCTAGACCCTTTATTATTATTTTTTCTTTTTCTTAATATATTTTCCTTTTTTTTTCTTTTTCTTTTTTTAATTTTTTTTTCTCTGCTATAAGCCCACAGTTCCTAGCTCAACCTGGACCAATCAGGGATCATTAGGGTGATCAGCCATCTAAACCCTTTCTTATTATTATTACCATTTTTTTCTCTTTTCTTTTTCTTTTTTTCCAGCTAAAAGGCCACAAGTCCTGGCTCCATTGGACCAATCAGGTACCACTAAGCATGGACAGGGAGGCAGATGCAGCAACTATATACATAGGCTTACACTGTTCACTCATACCTGAGGCTTTCTGATTCTTTCTCTCCTCATTTCTGAGAGAAAGGATAGAAGGAGTGTCATGACTGGAAGAAAAGGAGCAACATACACAACCAATCCAGAATACAACCAGACAGACCAAATAAAGGCCACACCAAGAACAACAAGTGGAAAAAATCTGGGAGACTGCAACACTGAACTCCACAAATCTCCTAACACAGAAGGGTACTCAACTAAGGCAAGAAAGCAAAGCAAATTAATCCAAGGAAAAAAACAAAACACTAAAAGCAAGCAACAACAGACACTTAAAGTGGGAAAAGAAAGAATCAGTCCATCATCAAAAGGAAAGGAAGAACCTCCAGAAAGACCACCAAATGAAACAGAGGCACACAAAATATCAGATAAGGAATTCAAAAGAATAATGGAAGAGAAGCTCAATGAGCTTAACCAGCTCAAAGAAAACTATAAACAACTCCAGGGAAGTTACGAGGAACTTACTGAGAGCTACAACAGCATCAAAAAGGACATAGAAACTATCAGTAAGTGCCAGGAGGAAATGAAGAATACAATTTCTGAATTGAGGAATAGAGTAGAAGGAATCAACAGTAGGCTAGAGGAACAGAGGACCAGATCAGCAAGTTGGAGGATAATGTAGACAAATACTCCAAGACAGTACAAGAGAATTAAAAAAGGCTGAAGAAGATTGAAGAGGGTTTAAGACAGCTGCAGGACAACATGAAAGGTAACAACATGCGTATCATAGGGATAGTAGAAGGAGAAGAGAAACAAAAATGGGAAACATGTTCAAAAAGGTAATGATAGAAAATTTCCCTAACATGATGAGTGAAAACATTAATCAAGTTCAGGAAGCAGAGAGAGTCCCAATGAAGATCAATCCAAACAGACCAACACCAAGGCACATTATTATTAAAATGGCTAATTTCAAAGAGAAAGAGAGAATCCTAAAAGCAGCAAGAGAGAAATGACAAGTAACATATAAGAGGGTTCCATTAAGGCTATCAAATGATGATTCAACAGAAATAATTCAAGCCAAAAGAGAATGGCAAAAAGTATTTCAAGTATTTGTAAAAACAGCCCTGCAAACAAGAATACTCTACCCAGCAAGGATCTCATTCAAGATAGAAGGGAAAATAAGGAGTTTCCCAGACAAAAAAAAAAGACTAAAAGAATACATCTCTACCAAACCAGCATTGCAAGAAATGCTAAAGGGTCTGCTATAAAAATAAATAAATAAATAAATACAATGAAGAAACAGAGAAAATCAAAGAGGAATACAGATACAAAGGAAGCAAATGGCAATGAATAAGTATCAGTCAACAATAACCTTAAATGTAAATAGATTAAATGCACCAATCAAAAGACATAGGGTAGCCGAATGGATAAGACAACATGACCCACATATATGCTGTCTTCAAGAGACCCACCTCAGAACAAAAGATTGACACAGACTGAGAGTGAAGGCATGGAAAAAGCTATATTAAGCAAATGGAAAAAAAAAAAAAAAAGGTGGAATAGCAATACTGATTTCAGACAAAATAGATTTTACAATGAAGGCCATAAAAAGAAACAAAGAAGGACATTTCATAATACTTACGGGGAAAATCTATCAAGAAGAAATAACTCTGGTAAACATATATGCACCCAACATTAGTAGCACTGAAATATATAAGGAAAATCTTGGAGGACTTTAAAAAATATATAGACAGCAACAAACGAATAGTAGGGGATTTTAATACCCCACTATCAATAATGGACAGATCTTCCAAACAAAAAATCCCCAGAGATGTTGTGGCATTGAACAACACTCTAGAGGAAATGGACCTAACTGATGGATACAGAGTCTTTTACCCCAAAGAAGCAAAATAAACATTCTTTTCAAATGCACATGGAACATTCTCTAAGATAGACCATAATGTATGTCACAAGACAAGCCTCCACAAATAGAGAAAAATTGAAATCATACCAAGCATCTTCTCAGATCACAATGGCTTGAAACTAGAAACCAATCTCAAGGGAAAAAAACAAAAATTCTCTAACTCATGGAGACTGAACAACATGCTTTTAAGTACTGAATGGGTTAACAATGACATCAAAGATGAAACAAAGTTTCTGGAAACAAATGACAATGAACACAACACAACAGCCCAAAACCTATGGGATACAGCAAAGGCAGTTCTCAGAGGGAAATTTATAGCAATATAGGCCTTCCAAAAAAGGTTACAAGAAGATTATGAAAACAATCTTACCATAAAGCTGCAAGAACTAGAGGAGCAACAACAAACATAGACCAGAGAAAGTAGAAGGAAGGAAATCATCAAGTTCAGAGCAAAACTAAATAACTCAGACATTCAAACTACAATTTGAAGAACCAACAGGTCCAGGAGCTGGTTCTTTCAAAAAATAAACAAAATCGACAAGCCTTTATCCAGACTCATCAAGAAAAAGAGAGAGAGGACCCAATTAAACAGAATCAGAACTGACAAAGGAGAAATCACAACTGATATTTCAGACATACAAAAGATTGTAAGAAATTACTACAAACAACTATATGACAAAAAATATGACCACCTGGATGAAATGGACGCATTTCTGGAAAGGTATAATCTACCAAAACTGAACCCAGAAGAAGCAGAAAGCCTCAATAGGCCAATAACAACTAGTGAAATTAAAGAAGTAATCCAAAATCTCCCAAAGCACAAAAGCCCCAGACCAGATGGATACACAGGTGAATTTTACCAAACTTTTAAAGAAGAACTAACTCCTATCCTTCTCAACCTATACCAAAAAGTACAAGAGGAGGGAAGACTCCCGAACTCTTTCCATGAGGACAATATTATTCTAATCCCCAAACCAGGGCAAGATACAACTAAGAAAGAAGGCTACAGGTCAATATCTCTGATAAACAAAGATGCTAAAATTCTCAACAAAATATTGGCCAACCAGATTCAGCAGTACATTACAAAGATCATACACCATGATCAAGTGGGCTTCATCCTAGGGATGCAAGGATGGTACAACATTCGTAAGTCAATAGATATAATACATCACATCAATAAATTGAAAGACAAAAACCATATGATCCCATCAATAGAGGCTGAAAAAGCATTTGATAAAGTGCAGCAACCATTTATGATAAAAACCCTCAGCAAAATGGAAATAGAGGAGCATACCTCAACATCATAGAGGCCATATATGAGAAACCTGAAGCCAACATCATACTCAATGGGCAAAAATTAAAGGCTTTCCCCCTAAGATCAGGAACAAGAGAAGGCTTTCTCCACTTCCATTCAACATTGTCTTGGAAGTTCTAGCTATAGCCATCAGAAAAGAAAAAGAACAAAAGGTATCCAAGTTGGAGAGGAGGAAGTCAAACTGTCATTATTTGCAGATGATATGATAGTGTACATACAAAACCCGATAGGCTTCATGAAAGCTTCCTTAAACCAATAAGCAAATTTAACAAAATAGCTGGGTAGAAAGTCAATATCCAGAAATCAAAAGCATTTTTCTATACCAATAATGAAACAACAGAAATGGAAGCAAAAAAACATATCTCATTTACCATAGCAACAAGAAAAATAAAGCACCTAGGAATAAACTTAACTAAGGAGGTAAAAGACCTATACTCAGAAAACTACAGAACAATGAAGAAAGAAATCAAGGAAGATACAAATAAATGGAAGCATATACCATGTTCATGAATGGGAAGAATTAACATCATTAAAATGTCCATACTATCCAAAGCAATCTATAGATTCAATGCAATCCCAAATTAAAATACTAATGACAGGTTTCACAGAAATAGAAAAAATACTTCAAAAATTTATATGGAGCCAAAAAACACCCATGAATCACCATAGCAATCTTGAGAAAGAAGAATAAGGTAGGAGGAATCACAATACTGGACTTCAAACAATACTACATGGCTACTGTCATCAAAACAGCCTGGTACTGGCATAAGAATGAACATATAGATCAGTGGAACAGAATAGAGAGCCCAGAAATTAACCCAGGACTCTATGGTCAACTAATATTTGACAAAGGGGAAAGGAACATCAAATGGAGTAAAAACAGTCTCTTCAACAAATGGTGTTGGGAGAACTGGATAGCAACATGCAAAAAGATAAAACTAGACCACCAACTTACACCATACACCAGAATAAACTTATGATGAATAAAGGATTTAAACATAAGTAATGCCACCAAAAAGGTCCTGGAGAAAAATATAGGCAGTAAAATTTTTGATATCCTACACAGAAATATATTTACTGATAGCTCACCAACGGCAAATGAAATAAAGAACAAATCAACAAATGGGACTATATCAAATTGAAAAGTTTTTGTTCAGCTTAAGTAAACATCAGCAAAGTTCAAAGGGAACCAACTGTATGGGAAACCATAATTGCCAATGATACCTCAGACAAGGGTTTCATCTCCAAAATATATGAAGAACTAATGCGACTCAACACCAGGGAGACCGACAGCCCAATTAAAAAATGGGCAAAGTATCTGAACAGAAAAGTCACTGAGGATGATATACAAAGGGCCCAGGGACATATGAAAGAGTGCTCAATATCACTAGTCATCAGAGAGATGCAAATTAAAACCACAATAAGATACCACCTCACACCTGTCACAATGGCAATCATCAACAAATTAACAAACAACAAGTGTTGGCAAGGATGTGGGGCAAAGGGAACCCTTGTGCCCTGTTGGTGGGAATGAAGCCTGGTGCAGCCACTGTGGAAAACAGTATGGGGTTTCCTTAAAAAACTAAAACTGGAACTGCCTTTTGATCTAGCTATTCCACTACTTGGACTATACCCAATGAATCCTGAAGCACCAATTCATAAGAACCTATGTACACCTATGTTCATAGCAGCACTATTTACAATTGCCAAGTGCTGGAAACAGCCTAAGCACCCATCAGTGGATTACTGGATTCACAAACTTTGGTACATTTACACAACGGAATACTATACAGCAGAAAGAAGGAAGGAACTCCTACCCTTTGCAACAACATGAATGGAACTGAAGACTATTATGCTCAGTGAAATAAGTCAGTCAGTGAAGGACAAATACCATATGATCTCACCCATTATAGGACAATAATGAACAAAACTACCAACAAGCAAAACAGAACCAAATATATGAATACAGTGACTAGGCCTTCACTGGTCAGGGGGAAGGGTGTTGCGGGGAGGAGGGAGGAGGAGGCAAGGAAGGAGAGCAGTTTAGACAAGAACGTAGTATAAAGGAACCATGGACATGGACAACAGGTGGGATTGACTTTGAGGGGAATGGGTGGGTGGGGAGGGGGACAGAGTGGCGTAAAAAGGGGATGGATGTAATACAACAGCAATAAAATTTTTAAAAAATATTAATGAATAAGTATGTTGTGGTGTATCCAGGACATGGAATATTATTCAATGATTTAAAAAATGAGCTGCAGGAGCCCAGGAAAGAGGATAAGAAATTAAAGTGAATATTGTTAAGTGAAAGAAGCCAATCTGAAAATGCTATGTACTGTATGATCCAACTATATGGAAATCTGGAAAAGGCAAAACTATGGAAAATAGAAAGATTAGTGGTTGTCGGGATAGGGGGAGATTTAAGGTATAAACAGATGGAGCAATGGGAACTTTTAGAGCAGTGAAACTCTTTTGCATGATATTATAGTGGTAAATACATGTCATTATACATTTGTCAAAACCCATAAAGCATATAAGACCAAAAATGAATTCTAACATAAGCTATAACATTTAGGTAATAATAATGTGTCAATATTTGCTTATCAATTGTAAAAAAAAGTGTATCCTTAATAATGCAAGATGTTAATAACAGGAAATTTTAGAGTGGAGAGAAAAGGATATGTGGAAACTTTGTACTATATGGTCAATTTTCTTTGACCTAAAAATGCTCTAAAAAATAAGATCTGTAATTTTAAAAACAAAGGCTCAGCAGTGCTCTTACCTCCATAACACATGAGCCACTGAACTCCTCCATCTACACCATCCCCAGTATCTTCCAGTCCCCTGGGGCTACCTGTTTGGGTTTTCTGATGAGAAAGCTGGGATTTTAGTTACTGTGCTTTAATGTGCAGTTTTGCATCTGTGCCTACACCAAGGGCCAAATGGGAGAAGGATCAGAAATAAAGAATGAGGGTCAGTTCACCTACAGTTCAGTGCTCTACAATCTGGTCTTCAAGACTTTACTATCAATCCTCAGACAACATCCCTGGGCATTTGTACAGGCTTTATAGCCATATTCTGTGAGAAATGGGGTGAAGTGGGCTTACTCTGTATCACCTGGGACCAGAACCACTTGTTATTTATTTAGATACTCAAATGATCAAAACCGATGCGTAAATATTTTATTTAAAAACTGAACTGTGGTCCTTAAAAATGCCACAACCAAGTCAACAAAAAAGATTTTAGAGCTGTCCAAGCTTAAAGAAAATTAAAAAGACAGAGCTATACAGGATATTTATGGGGTAACAAACAGGATTTAAATATGATCTGTGGATTGAACAGTCTTATTATATCAATGTTAATTTTTTTATTTAGGTAACTGCATTATGGTTATGTAAAGGAATATTCTTTTCATAGGAAATATATACTGAAGTAATATTTATTTTAATTTTATTGTTGTTGTATTATATACATGGCCTTTAACTCCCCTCTGTTGCCTTCCCCACCCACCCACTTCCCCCCAAAGGCAACCCCACTTGTTGTCCATGTCCATGGTTCTTCCATGCTAGTTCCTTGATTAAACTGCTCCCCTTTTGCCTCCCCCTTCCCCCTCCCGTCTGCCCACTGAAGGTCTACTCATTGTATTCATGTATCTGGTCCTATTTTGCTTGTTTGTTTGTTTTGTTATTATTGTCCTGTAATGGGTGAGATCACACGGTATTTGTCTTTCACTGACTGGCTTATTTCACTAAGCATAATACTCTCCAGTTTCATCCATGTTGTTGCAAGTATTTAATGTGCAAAAGAGCCTGTTATCTACAACTTTGCAAGTGATTCAAATATGCACATAAACACACTCTCACTCACATTCTTTTTTTTTTTTTTTTTTTTTTTTGTGGTCAGCAAAGTTGGCTTTATTAAGAGAAAAGTCTTGTTTTCACTGTGATAAAGCGTCACATGTCTGATTAAAAAAAATATCTGTGGCAGAGACATACCGTCTAAATTCTCACCTGTTGGCGTAACTTTATCCACATACTCACAACTCCCAGCAGCTTGTGATCTGCTCATTTACTCCTCATTCTCTGTTGCTAGAGAGGAATACAGGTTAGCCACGGCATAATTCTTTTTTTTTTTTTTTTTTTTTTAATTTTTTTT
>PVIW01007782.1:0-19819 GCA_004026585.1 Noctilio leporinus | reverse complement strand
CTGAAGGCCTATCCCTTGTATTCATATGCTTGGTTCTGTTTTGCTTGTTGTTACTTTTGCTCATTATTGTCCCGTAATGAGTGAGATCATATGATATTTGTCCTTCACTGACTGGCTTATTTCACTAAGCATAATATTCTCCAGTTCCATCCATGTTGTTGCAAAGGGTACAAGTTCCATCATTTTTTCTGCCATATAGAATTCCATTGTGTAAATGTAACAAAGTTTTTTGATCCAATCATCCACCGATGGGCACTTAGGCTGTTTCCAACACTTGGCTATTGTAAATAGTGCCGCTATGAACATAAGTGTGCATAGATTCTTATGAATTGGTGTTTCAGGATTCTTTGGGTATAGTCCAAGTAGTGGAATTGCTGGATCAAAAGGCAGTTCCATTTTCAGATTTTTAAGGAAACCCCATACTGTTTTCCACAGTGGCTGCACCAGCCTACATTCCCACCAACAGTGTATGAGGGTTCCCTTTGCCCCGCATCCTCGCCAACACTTGTTGTTTGTTGATTTGTTGATGATTGCCATTCTGACAGGTGTGAGGTGGTTTCTTAATGCAATTTTAATTTGCATCTCTCTGATGACTAGCGATATTGAGCATTCTTTCATATGACTCTGGGCCCTTTGTATCACTTCCTCAGTGAGTTGTCTGTTCAGGTCCTTTGCCCATTTTTTAACTGGGCTGTCGGTCTCCCTGGTGTTGAGTCACATTAGTTCTTTCTTTATGTTTGTTTTATCATTGGCAATTATGCTTTCCCATACAGTTGGTTCCCTTTGAATTTTGCTGATATTTTCTTTAGCTGAACAGAAACTTTTCAATTTGATATAGTCCCATTTGTTGATTCGTTCTTTGATTTCCTTTGCCTTTGGTGAAGTATCAGTAAACATATTTTTGCGTAGGATATCCGAAAGTTTACTGCCTATATTTTTCTCCAGGAACTTTATGGTGGCAATGCTTATGTTTAATTCCTTTATCCATCTTGAGTTTATGCTGGTGTATGGTGTAAGCTGGTGGTCTAGTTTTATCTTTTTGCATGTTGCTGTCCAGTTCTCCCAACACCATTTGCTGAAGAGACTGTTTTTACTCCATTGGATGCTCCTTTTCCCTTTGTCAAATACTAGTTGACCATAGAGTCCTGGGTTAATTTCTGGGCTCTCTATTCTGTTCCATTGATCTATATGACTATTCTTATGCCTGTACCATGCTGTTTTGATTACAGTAGCCTTGTAGTATTGTTTAAAGTCTGGTATTGTGATTCCTCCTACCTTGTTCTTCTTTCTCAAGATTGTGGTGGCTATTCGTGGGCGTTTTTGGCTCCATATAAATTTTTGAAGTATTTTTTCCATTTCTGTGAAGTCGGTCATTGGTATTTTAATTGGGATTGCATTGAATCTGTAGATTGCTTTGGGTAGTATGGACATTTTAATGATGTTAATTCTTCCCATCCACAAACATGGTATATGCTTCCATTTATTTGTATCTTCCTTGATTTCTTTCTTCATTGTTCTGTAGTTTTCTGAGTATAGGTCTTTTACCTCCTTAGTTAAGTTGATTCCTAGGTACTTTATTTTTCTTCTTGCTATGGTAAATGGGATTTGTTTCTTCGCTTCTATTTCTGTTGTTTCATTATTGGTATAAAAAAATGCTTTCGATTTCTGGATATTGACTTTATACCCAGCTATTTTGCTAAATTTGCTTATTAGGTCGAGTAAGTTTTTGGTGGAGCCCATCGGGTTTTGTATGTGCACTATCATATCATCTGCAAATAATGACAGTTTGACTTCCTCCTTTCCAATTTGGATACCTTTGATTCCTTTTTTTTCTCTGATGGCTATAGCTAGAACTTGCAAGACAATGTTGAATAGAAGTGTAGAAAGTAGGCAGTCTTTTATCGTTCCTGATCTTAGGGGGAAAGCTTTCAGTTTTTGTCCATTAAGTATGATGTTGGCTTCAGGTTTCTCATCGATGGCCTTCATGATGTTGAGGTATGCTTCCTCTATTCCCATTTTGCTGAGGGTTTTTATCATAAATGGTTGCTGCACTTCATCAAATGCTTTTTCAGCATCTATTGATATGATCATATGGTTTTTATCTTTCAATTTGTTGATGTGGTGTATTACATTGATTGATTTACAAATGATGTACCATCCTTGCATCCCTGGGATGAAGCCCACTTGATCATGGTGTATGATCGTTGTAATATACTGCTGAATCTGATTGGCCAATATTTTGTTGAGAATTTTAGCATCTATGTTCATTAGAGATATTGGCCTGTAGCTTTCTTTCTTAGTTGTGTCTTGCCCTGGTTTTGGGATTAGAATAATATTGGCCTCATAGAATGAGTTTGGGAGTCTCCCCTCTTCCTAAATTTTTTGGTATAGTTTGAGGAGGATAGGAGTTAGTTCTTCTTTAAAAGTTTGGTAAAATTCACCTGTGTATCCATCTGGTCTGGGGCTTTTGTGCTTTGGGAGATTTTGGATTACTTCTTTAATTTCACTAGTTGTTATTGGCCTATTGAGGCTTTCTGCTTCTTCTGGGTTCAGTTTTGGTAGATTATACCTTTCCAGAAATGTGTACATTTCATCCAGGTGGTCATATTTTTTGCCATATAGTTGTTTGTAGTAATTTCTTACAATCTTTTGTATGTCTGAAATATCAGTTGTGATTTCTCCTTTGTCAGTTCTGATTCTGTTTATTTGGGTCCTCTCTCTCTCTTTCTTGATGAATCTGGATAAGGGCTTGTCAATTTTGTTTATTTTTTCAAAGAACCAGCTCCTGGTCCTGTCGATTCTTCGAATTGTAGTTTGAATCTCTGAATTATTTAGTTCTGCTCTGATCTTGATGATTTCCTTCCTTCTTCTTGCTCTGGGCTTTGTTTGCTGTTGCTCCTCTAGTTCTTGCAGCTTTGTGGTTAGGTCGTTTTTATAAACTTCTTATAACCTTTTTTGGAAGGCCTGTATTGCTATAAACTTCCCCCTGAGAACTACCTTTGCTGTATCCCATATATTTTGGGCTATTGTGTGTTCATTGTCATTTGTTTCCAGGAATTTTTTGATTTCATCTTTGATCTCATTGTTGACCCCTTCGTTGCTTAAAAGCATGCTATTCAGTCTCCATGAGTTAGAGAATTTTTGGATTTTTCCCTTGAATTTGGTTTCTAGTTTCAAGCCATTGTGATCTGAGAAGATACTTTGTATGATTTCAATTTTCCTGTATTTGTGGAGGCTTCTCTTGTGACATACCATGTAGTCTATCTTGGAGAACGAGCCATGTGCATTTGAGAAGAATGTGTATTTTGCTTCTTTGGGGTAAAAGACTCTGTATCCATCAGTTAGGTCCATTTCCTCTAGAGTGTTGTTCAATGCCACAACATCTCTGGGGATTTTTTGTTTGGAAGATCTGTCCATTGTTGATAGTGGGGTATTAAAATCCCCTACTATGAGTGTGTTGCTGTCTATGTCTTTCTTAAAGTCTTTTAAGATTTTCCTTATATATTTTGGAGCTCCTATGTTGGGTGCGTATATGTTTATCAGAGTTATTTCTTCTTGATGGATTGTTCCCTTAAGTATTATGAAATGTCCATCTTTGTCCCTTTTTATGTCCTTCATTGTAAAATCTATTTTATCTGAAATCAGTATTGCTACTCCAGCTTTTTTTCATGTCCATTTGCTTGATATATCGTTTTCCATCCCTTCACTCTCAATCTGTGTTGATCTTTTGTTCTGAGGTGGGTCTCTTGAAGACAGCATATATGTGGGTCATGTTGTCTTATCCATTGGGCTACCCTATGTCTTTTGATTGGTGCATTTAATCCATTTACATTTAAGGTGATTATTGATTGATACTTATTCATTGCCATTTTATCCATTTGCATCTGTGTTCCTCTTTGGCTTTCTCTGTTTCTTCATTTTATTTGTATACTTATATTTATAGCAGACCCTGTAGCATTTCTTGCAATGCTGGTTTGGTAGAGATGTATTCTTTCAGTCTTTTTTTGTCTGGGAAGCTCCTTATTTCTCCTTCTATCTTGAATGAGAGCCTTGCTGGGTAGAGTATTCTTGGTTGCAGGCCTTTGTTTACCATGACTTGAAATAGTTTTTGCCATTCCCTTGTGGCTTGAATTGTTTCTGTTGAATAATCATTTGATAGCCTCATTGGAGCCCCTTTGTATGTTATTTGTCTTTTCTCTCTTGATGCTTTTAGGATTCTCTCTTTGTCTTTGAAATTAGCCATTTTCATGATAATATGCCTTGGTGTTGGTCTGTTTGTGTTGATCCTCAGTGGGACCTCTGTGCTTCCTGAACTGGATTCATGTTTTCACTCATTATGTTAGGGAAATTTTCTATCATGACTTTTTGAACAGGTTTTCCATTCCTTGTTTCTCTTCTCCTTCTTGTATCCCTATGATACAGATGTTGTGACGTTTCATGTTGTCCTGCAGCTCTCTTAACCCCTCTTCAGTCTTGTTCAGCCTTTTTTGATTCTCTTGTACTGTCTTGGAATATTTGTCTACATTATCCTCCAACTCACTGATCCGGTCCTCTGCTTCCTCTAGCCTACTGTTGATTCCTTCTACTGTTTTCTTCAATTCAGAAATTGTATTCTTCATTTCCTCCTGGCACTTATTGATAGTTTCCATGTCCTTTTTCATGCTGTTGTAGTTCTCAGGAAGTTCCTTGTAACTTCCCTGGAGTTCTTTGTAATTTCCCTGGAGTTCTTTGTAATTTCCCTGGAGTTCTTTGTAGTTCTCCTGGAGTTATTTACAGTTTTCTTTGATGTGGCTGAGCTCACCGAGCTTCTCTATCATCATTCTTTTGAATTCCTTATCTGATATTCCAGGTGCCTCTATTTCATTTTGTGTTCTTTCTGGGTATTCTTCCTTTCCTTTTGGTGATGGACTGATTCTTTTTTTCCCCATTTTGGGTGTCTGTTCTTGCTTGCTCTTTATTTATTTATTTTTGTTCTTTCCTTGGGTTAACCTGCTTTGCTTCCTTGCCTTAGTTGAGCACCCTTCTCCTTCTGTGATAGGAGATTTGTGGAGTTCAATTTTGCCATCTGCCAAATTTTCTCCACTTGCTGTTCTTGGTGTGTCCTTTATTTGGGCTGTCTGGTTGTATTCTGGGCCTGTGGGCTTTTAGCAGAAATGAAAACAAAAACAAAAAAAACAAAACAAAAACAAATAAACAAAAAAATCGAAAACAAAATACCAAACCAAACCAAACCAAACAAAACAAAAAAAACAATTCAAAAGGAAAAAAGAAATAAAAATGATAATAATAATAAGAAGAAAGGGTTTAAATGGCTGTTCACCCTTAATAATATCTGACTTGTCCAGATGGTGCCTGGACCTGAGGGCTTTTAGCAGAGGAAAAAAAAATAAAAAAAAAGAAAGAAAAAAAGGGAGAAAGTCACAAGAGAAAGAGAAATCAATATTAATAAGGAAAAGGTTTAGGTGTCTGTTCACCCTTTATGGTCTCTGTTTGGTGCAAGTGGAGCCAGGACCAGTGGGTTTTAAGAGGGAGAAAAGAAAGGAGAAAGAAAGAAAGAAAAAAAAAAGATGGGGAGAAAGTCACAAGACAAGGAGAAATCAATATTAATAAAGAAAGGTTTTAGCTGTGTGTTCCCCCTTTTTGATTTCTGATTGGTCCAAGTGGAGCCAGAACCTGTGGCATTACCAGGGCTTTACCAGGAAGAAAAGGAAAAGAAAAATTGTAAAAAAAAAAAAAAACAAAAACAAAAATGATAAACGAAGGAAGAAAAGAATAAAGAAAGGGTTTAGAAAGGCTGGGGAAGTGAGGAATACTTAGATTGAGGACTGGGAATACGTTATAGCCACAGAGTGAGTAGACTTCAATTCGAGAGTAGGGGGAGGGTCTTGGGTATTTAGTTGGATTGAGGTATGGGGGGGATTAAGAATATGTGAGAAGTAACTTTTGTAAAGGATATGTTGGGGATTAATAGTTCCTATTGCTCTCGGTATAATTCAGGTGCTTGAGATTGGCAGCAATCCCTTTCCTGAGGCTGCCTCTTTTTCTTGGTCAGGACTTTACAGTCTATAGTCTATATTCTAGCCGGTCTTGGCACATGGCAGGGCCTCTGATTGTCACAGTAGGGCTGATTCTGAGTGTCTTCCCCCAGGTAGGCTGGGCCTTCCGCAGCCTGGCTGGGTTTTAGGGCTGCTGGTGTTCTGGAGCCCACAGGGAGCCCCCTCCCACTCCTGGCGGAAGTTCCTGCCCAGGACGAGCACCCAGCCCTTCTGCAGGGCAGCCTGCATCTATCGCTTGTCCCTGTGACAACTGGCCCCACCCCCGCAGTTCCGGGAGGAGGCTGGGCCTGTCCGTCAACACTGTCAGGGGTCCGCCTACACTGTCCCGCCCTTCCGGGGCGGGCACCACTCCTCCAAGCCAACCAGCTCTCCTCAGAGTCCTTTATGTGGCCTCTGTGATGAGCCACTCCCAGGCGTGTGTGGTGCAGCCTTTGTCTCTGGCAATGGTGGGTCAGTTGCCCCTGCCACTAGTTCCCAGCTCGCCGGCTCGCCATTTGGAGTTTCCCGTGGAGCCTGGGGGCCTGTGTGGTTGCACAGGGCTGGGCCTCCCCCCTCTCAGGGTCTTCCAGCTGCTGTTTCCCCGGTGGCCTAGCAGCACCATTTTCGGCCCTCTCACCGCCCCTGCCGGTGCATCCCCTGCTCACCCGCTCCGGCTTCCCACAGGACTCCTCTCCTCCACCTCTAGCCCTGTGCGGAGCCTCCTCTCCCTGTTGCCAGAGTGAGTCTCTCACACAGTCCCTCTCCTGCAAGATTTCAATTCCGCATTCCCTAAGGTGTTTGCCCTAGCTGCTGGCACTTCACTGTTGACACTTCCAGTTGCCAGGGAGCTTGGAACTGGCCCCTGTCAAACGCGCCCCTCTAGGCAGAGCCGCCCTGCCCAGATCCGACCTCGGCGCGCTGGCCGGTCAGTCGGGAACGCCTCACCTACTGTCCTGCTGGCCTCCTCTGCCTCTGGTCTGTGCTCCCCTGTGTCCAGATGCTGCCCGTTCCAATTCCTAGGGTCCTGAAGACGTCTCACGCTCCCTATCTTGTCCTCTAGCTGCTTTGGTACTCGAGAACACCATCAGCACTGTTCTCTACTCTGTCGCCATCTTCCCTCCTTACTCACGTTCTCACACTAATAGATACCCTCCCTCTCCCACACAAACACTGTCTGCAGTCAGCTTAGGCATACCAAAACCATAGAAAATAGTTGGATGTGACACATTTGCCATCAAATTATAGTTCTGAGTCCAAGGCAAGTCACTCAACTAATCTGACCTTCAATTTTCCTTTCTGTAAAATTGAGTAATAATAGGACTTATGTTGTAGGATTGATTGATAGAAGGACATAGTGCTCTGTTGAACCTAAATCACCTGGCAAAGTGTCTGGTGTATTAATAAGAATTATCACAAAAAATCATTTAGATGATTAGATAAATAGATGATACATGATAGCAGATGATGATAAGTAGATAGGTAATAGAGATAGAAAGATAGATTAGAAAACATTTATGATAGGAATTGGCTCAGGGGTTATGAATATCTTGAAGTCACAATCTACAGTCTGTGAGCTGGAGGCCCAGGAAAGCCAATGATAAATTCAGTCCAAGTTCAAAGACCTGGGAACCAGGGAAGCTGCTAGTGTAACTCCCAGTCCTAGGTAAAAGGTCTGAGAAACAAGGCAAAGGAAAAGAAGCTCCAATGTCCAAGGGCAGGAAAAGACAGATATCCCAGCTTAAGAAGAGAAAAATTTCATCCTTCCTTTGCTTTTTTGTTTCATTCTTCCAAGATTGGATGATGCCACTGACATTGGTGAGAGTGGATCTTTTTACTTTGTCTACTGATTTCAATCCTAATCTCTTCCAGACATACCCAGAAATAACATCTTCTATACTGTTATAGTTCCAGCAAGATGGTGGAGAAATAAGTGGAGTTGCACCAATCTCCTCCCAGGATGCAGCTGGAATTACTTTTTTGGAGAAAAGTCAGCTGGAATGGTCAACAGAATACCTACTGGAAAGAAGTCCTACAACCATGGACAGAAAAGAAAAGGCCACTGAATCACAACATGACTGATAGGAATCATGGAAACCTGAGAGGGCTGGCTAGGTCCACACCTGAGGCAGCAGCCGAAGGGATGGAGCCCAGGGCTACACCTGAGAAGGGTGGGATCTGGTCCCCAGTTGGGTGTCCCAGCTACAGCATCACAACAGAGAGCAGAGCAGTATCCAGCTGAGAAGGGTGGAAAGCCATGGAGTTTTCTGGCCTGAGAGAGTGCTGGAGACAGAGAACTACTAAGGTGACCACCTACCCTGGGATCCAGGGGAGGCATGGCAGAGAGGACTGGAGACACGTGGGGAGAGTTTGTGGTGGTGGCTTGGAGGAGAGAAGTGGAGAAGCAGCTGTGGGAATCTCAGTGCTGATTCATCGCCCACACCTCTAGTGGACTGCGCTGCACCAGGCAGCTTCCATAGGAGGGTCCTCATAGCCCTACCTACTGGAAGCAATCTGTCCTACCCAGCAGTGCCTAAGCCCGGTGCCTGATCACAACTCTTTGATCTACATCTAAATAAACCTCTCCTGCAATGCTCTGTCTGACCAAAGACATAACAGTTGGCACCTGAAGAAGTGTTTCTCACCAGCAGCACCTGGGCCTTGCGGCTGATCATAGACTCTCTGGCTTATAGCTGAGTTGGTCAGTTGGCCCCGCATAGCAGCATATAAGCCTGGTGACTGACCATGGATTCATTGCTTTGCAACTCAATCAGTCCTTCTCGCTCAGTGGAGCCTGGGCCTGGCAGCTGATTACAAACTCTGATTTGCAGCTGGGTCAGACAGTCAGCCCTACCTAGTGGCAACTGAGCCTGGTGGCTGATGGTGGATTCATTGGTATACAGCTGAGTTGATTTGTCCCATCCACTGGTCTCTAGGCCTGGCAGTGGATCACAGATTCACTGATTTACATCCAAATCTGTCCCACCAGGCTGCACCTGAGCTGGTGGCTGATCCATTGGATTAAAATGGAAACTCTCTGTCTAGCCCAGTAGCGCCTGAGTTTGGTAGCTGATTTATTGATTTACAAGAGAGTCAGTCTCACCCCAAGCTGCATCTGAGCCTGGTGGTGAATCACAGACCAATAGGATTACAACTACATCAATCCTTCCAGCCTAGCAATTCCTTAGTTTGGCAGCTGATCACAGTCTGATTGGATTATAATGAAGCCTGAAAATAAGGAGAAAAAGAAACAGCCCATCACCAAAAGGAAAGGAGGAATCCCCAGAAAGATCACTAAATCAGACAGGCAAACAAACTATCAGATATGGAATTCAAAATAATGATGATAGAGAAGCTCAATGACCTTAGCCAGTTCAAAGAAAACTACAAACAACTTCAGGGGAACTACAGGGAAGCTACAAGGAACTTACTGAGAACTACAACAGCATTAAAAAGGACATAGAAATTATCAGTAAAGGCAAGGAGGAAGTGAAGAATATAACTTCTGAATTGAAGAATACAGTAAAAGGAATCAACAGTAGGCTAGAGGAAACAGAGGATAGGATGACCGAGCTAAAGGACAGCCTAGAAAAATATTCCAAGACAGTGCAAGAGAATGAAAAAAGGCTGAACAAGAATGAAGAGGTTTTAAGAGAGCTTCGGGACAACATGAAACAATATAATATTTCTATCATATGGATACCAGAAGGAGAAGAGAAACAAGGAATGGAAAACCTGTTCAAAAAAGTAATGATAGAAAACTTCCCTAACATGAGGAGTGAAAGCATTACTAAAATTCGGGAAGCACAGAGGGTCCCATTGAGGGTGAATTCAAACAAACCCACTCCAAGACACACTATAATTAAAATGGCAAATTGCAATGATAAAGAGAGAATCCAGAAGCATCAAGAGAGAAACAGCAAATAATATATAAGGGTGCTCCAATAAGGTTATCAAATGATTATTCAACAAAGACAATAAAAGCCAGAAGAGAGTGGCAAAAAATATTCCAAGGAATGGGAAACAAAGGCCTGCAACCAAGAATACTCTACCCGGGAAGGCTCTCATTCAAAATGGAAGGAGAAATAAGGAGTTTTCCAGACAAAAGAAGACTAAAGGAATACATGTCTACCAAACCAGCATTGCAATAAATGCTAAAGGGTCTCCTTAAAAAAAAAAAAAAAAAAAAAAAAAAAAAAAAAAAAAAAAAAAAAAAAGGAAGAGACAGAGAGGAACACAGGTACAAAGAGGCGGGGGGGGGGGGGGGATGACAATAAATAAGTATCAATCAATAATAACCTTAAATGTAGAAATATTAAATGTGTCAATCAAAAGACATAGGGTAGCTGAATGGATGAGAAAACATGACCCACATATATGCTGCCTTCAAGGGGCAGAGCTTTAGGAACTTGTCAGTGCAGGGCTACCAGTTTCATGGCTCTGGCGCTATATCTGGGCAAGGGACCAAAAATGGAGCAATGCAACCTTTTCTGGGCACTTTACTCACTTCCCATATGTGACTGGCTCTCCTCTAGTTGTTGCACTGGTGGTGATTCCTGAAGTGGATGGTTTTACATACATTCTAGGACCATGGGGGCCCTCTAAATGGACTCTCTTGAAAGGCAGGCAATTTCCTCCACTGCCCTAACCCCCACTGGTTTTCACAGCCAAAAGTTATGAGGCTTTATATTCCCAGCACTGGAACCCTAGACGGTGGTCTGGTCTGAGGCTGGGATCACTCCCCAGATGTCACTCCCAGCTTTTATCTGCCACACATAAATGTGGAACCACCTGTTCCACTGGTGATTACTGCTACTTCACCATTGCTGCCACCTCACCACCACGACCACCTCTCTGCCACCACACCATGTCCTCTCCATCCCAGATCCCCATATCCATCCCTCATTCCTGTCTGGATGAATAGTTCTTCTTTAAATCCTTGGTTGTCAGACTTCCATACAGTTCAATTTTCTGGAAGCTCTAGTTATTCTTGTTTTGAGGTTAGTTGTGAACCTTCTCATGGCTGTGCAAGGAGGTGAAGTATGTCTACCTACCCCCCCCCCCCATCTTGGTTGGAAGTCCTCACAAGTGAGTTTTAAATGTGGCTATATAATAGAATCATCTAGAAGGCTATGAACAACTCACACCCAGCTGTACCCTTGGATCTATAGGTTAGAATCTCTGAGAGTAAGACCCAGGTATTAGTCTTTTTAAAGATGTGGTATGCTTCACTGAATGGATAACAAGTCACTTTTTATTATTTTTAAAGATTTTATTTATTATTTTCAGAGAGATGGGCAGGGAGAGAGGCAGAGAGGGAGAGAAATATCAATGTATGGTTGCCTGTCACCTGCCTCCAGCTACGGATCTGGCTGGAGACCTGACTTGCAACCTGGTTATGCTGCCCTAGCTGGGAACTGAACGAGCGAGCTTTGGGTTCACAGACTGGTACTTTATCCACTATGCCATCAGCCAGGGCTCACAAACCACTCTTATAAGTGTCAATAAATGGCTATGGCCATAGGTGCTACCCAGTTTCTTATTCATATAAGTTAATACATAGTAAATAATATCTAAAAGGATATGGGAACTGGAAATGTGAGCCTGGCACTGAAAACAGAGGCCATCATTAAAAGTTTCAATTTGGACACCATCAGCAGACCAGAAATCAGAGTATCCAGCACAAAGCTTCAGAGAGTAAACCTATGCATGGTGAGTTTCTTTTTTTTTTTTTTTTCTTTTTTCTTTTAAATTTTATTGTTGTTGTATTACATCCATCCCCTTTTGTGGTGAATTTTCTTAAGAAGTAAAAGTAGCATGGTGAAGAACCTAAGTAAAATAGGAAGAAGATGAATTATATCCCATAGCAGTATTCTGAGAGCATAGATTCCTCAATATGGTTTAGTTTCCTTCACTTACTTGCTCAGTGATATTAATGAACTTCATATTCACACATTCAGCAGCTACAAATTCCCACATTGGGCACTATGACAAAACAAAACCTCTGCTCCTGTATTAAGTGGTCCTTCACTCAAAGCACTTTTGAATTTTAGTGGGACCTGCATGCTTGGGGAAGCCACATGGGCAGTAGGACCTGCCATGGGATCAAATCCACATTTTATTTATTTTATAACCACGGGTGAAACACAATTGTGTAGCTTTATGAAGATAATAAAAATCACATTTTTAAAATTCTAATGTGATAATCAAATGTAAATAAAATAAAGATCTCCAAGGGCATATTGTTACTTCTTAATCAATCCTTAAGAAGCAGATCTACAAAAAAAGGTTCAGAAAATATTCTGATTATAATGACCACCAGAGCATATTCCAAAAATATAAAACCATGATCACATACTTATTTCTTTATAACTTTATAATGTTAAATAAGAAGCAGACAGTATGTTTATGATTAAATTTGAATTTGGAATTATGGTAATTTAGAGACTGAATTCAGTACCAAAATTATGAACACAGAATTACCTTTCTAAATCATCATATAATATGAAATATAATACCAGCCTAACCATATAGCTAAAAAAATTGTATATTCATGTAGGTGAGAGAGCTAACATGTCCAAAAGTATTTACTGGGCTCCAAGCCTTGTACTGTTCTTTATAGAAACTACTATAGTTAATTTTAATGCTTGACCATATCTGAAGATAGATAATGATATGACCATGTAAAATTATAATTATTATCCATGTAAGAAAGCAAACTTTATATATAAAGAGAGGTCACTGGGACTCAAACCCTGATATTCATGATGTTCTACAATTTAGAAAAAATGAGATTAAGAAAAGAGATTTCTGTGGGTAAATTAACTTTAAAATTTTAAGGTTAGGGAGCAAAAGATGGTGGCACAGTAGATGGCTGTGCTGATGGCATTCTCAAGCACCAGAGCAGCTGGAGGATAGGGTAGGGAGCACGAGATGTCTGCAGGTACCTGCAAATTGGAGCAGTAAACATCTGGATTCAGGGGTGCACAGCCCAGAGGCTGCAGATACCTACAGGAGAGCAGGTGAGAAAGTTCCAAACTGGCAGACCAGCAGGCAGAGGTCGGCTCTGGGCAGTGGTGGCTCTGCCTAGAGGGGTAGCTATGATTGAAGACAGATTCAGGGTCACCAGTAAACAGAAGTCTAAGAGGTGAAGTGCGGATAGTGAGTGCAAACTTAGGGGGCCTGAGGAATTAAACTCCAGCAGGGGAGGGACTGTGTGAGAGCCTTGCTCAGGATCCTGAGAGAGAGGAAGCACCTCCCTGGGGCAGAGGCTGAGGAGCAGAGACCCGAGAGAAGCAAGAAGGAGGGAGCAGGGAAGTGCACCTGCAGGAAGGTGTGAGGGCTGAAAACTGTGCTGCTGCATCACCCAGGAAGAGGGCAGCTCAGAGTCCCAGCAAAAATGGAGATGCAATGCCGCACACCCACACCATCACACAGGCTCCCACGGAAACCACAGCTCGAAATTGCACATCAGGAACTTGCTGCTGGTGAAACTGGCCAGCCTGATGCAGGTGACAAAAACCTTTTCTAAGAGCTAGAGGGGGAGGAGTAGCCATCACTAGCACACAAGTTGGGCTCCCCTATAGAGCCAGGTGACAATTGCAGGCATCATAAACCTCCTCAAACAGCTGGAGGGAAAGGGCTAACCATCACTGGTGCTGTCATTACAGGGCTTCCCACAGAACCAGAGACCCATCGAACACACTGAAAACCTCCACAAAGAGCTAGATATGGAGGGCTAGCCATCATGGGCAAATTACCCTGCAGGCCCCCTGGAGAGCCAGGTGCCCATCAAAGATGTGGTGGTGAAAACCTCCTCAAAGAGCTGGACAGAAGAGACCTACCCATCAAATGCAAGCCATGCTGCAGGTCCCCTGGGGATCCAGGATCTCTTTGCAGGCAGGGGCTAACTCCTCAAAGAACAGGAAGGGGAGGGTTAGTCATTACAGGAGCAAAGGGAGTTGCAGGCCACATTCCCTTTAAACCTGGCTAGCCATCACAGGGGCAAACAAATTTGCAAGCCACACTCTCTTGGATCCTGGTGCCCTTCACAGGTGGAAATCACCTAGACAAGCTGCAGGGGGAGGAGTAGCCATTGAAACCACATAAGCAACCTGCAGTTCTTCCCACAGAACCATTGAGAGAAGAAAGGGCCCTAAAATGCCAGCAGTGCAGAAACCTGGCTACCCTACTGGAGGCTGAGCCTATGGTGGGTGGCACTCAGAATCAGCCCTGACTATGACAGCCATAGGCCCTGCCACTCCAAGGCCACACAGCATGACTATAAACTGCAGACACTTGATCAAAAAAAAAAAAAAAAAAAAGGAGCAAACCCAGGAAATGGATCTTTGCTAATCTCAAGCTCCTGAGTTACACCAGGAACTACATGAACTATTAACCCCAAACATATCCTTCTCAAAAGTTACTTCCAAGCCTCACAATTAGTGCATTTTAAGTAAATACCATTTACATCATAGTGTATCAAAATTCCCATATTTTTACTCCTCCCTTACCTCAATACACCTAAATATCCAAGAGCCTCCTCCTACTCCTTTTTTAAAGTCTAGTGACTCTGCTGCTACAACACATTCCAAGTCCTCAATCTAAATATTCCTTCCCTCCCCAGCCTCTTAAAACTTTTTTTGTGGGTGCCCTACTAGGGATGACACATTTGTTTCTGCTAAAAGCCCATGAGTCCTGGCTCCACCTGGACCAATCAGTGCTCATTGAGGGTGGACTGGGAGGCAGATGTGGTGACTATATATATATATATATATATATATATATATATATATGCTTCTACTATTCACTCACAATTAAAGCATTCTGATTTCCCCCTCCACATTTCTGTATAAGAGATAAATTGGCTTTCTTTCTCACATCCTCACTATCTTTGCTACTCCTTTGCACCTTTCAAAATTATCTATACATTAGTCAACTTAATCACTTTTCCTCTCTTATAACAGTCTTATCATATCCACATCCCTATTAAGACTGGCTCAGTTGCAGCTGAGGGTGTGATTAAAAGTTGGGGTTACCTTGGAGGTTATGGGTATATAGCTAGGTTCACAGGCAGTTGAAAGGGGGATGAAAGGAGAAATATATATCTAAAGATGTGGTTATTTTGCCTGGACAGGTGGTTCTATTTTAGGAGGAGTTAAAAAACAATGTACAAGATGGGATAGAAGGAATGTCTCTCAATCAACCAACTGGAAAGAAGCAACATGTACAACAAATTGAAAGTACAACCAACAGCCCAAGTTAATGACATAAAGGGTACCCTAAGAGCAACAAGTGGAGGAGATCTAGGAGCCTGAAACACTAAACTCCACAAATCTCCTAACGCAGAATGGTGGCCCACGAATGCAAGGAATCAAAGTGGATTAATCCAAGACAAAAACAAGTAACAGACACCAAAAATGGAAAAAAAAAAAAAAAATGATCAGCCCATCACCAAAAGGAAAGGAGGAATCCCCAGAAAGATCACTAAATCAAAGAGAGGCAAACAAACTACCAGATATGAAATTCAAAATAATGATGATAGAGAAGCTTAATTAGTTCAGCCAGCTCAAAGAAAACTACAAACAACTTCAGGGGAACTATGAAAACTGCCAGGGAAGATACAAGGAACTTACTGAGAACTATACCACATTAAAAAATACTTAGAAAGACTCAGTAAGAGCCAGGAGGAAATGAAGAACACAATTTCTGAATTGAAGAATACAGTACAAGAAATCAACAGTACACTAGAGGAAGCAGAGGGTCAGATAAGCAAGCTGGAGAACAATGTAGAAAAATATTCCAAGACACTGCAAGAGAATGAAAAAAGGCTGAATAAGAATGAAGAGGTTTTAAGAGAGCGCAGAGCAACATGAAATGCAATATCTGTATCATAGGGATACCAGAAGGAGAAGAGAAACAAGGAATGGAAAACCTGTTCAAAAAAGTAATGAGAAAAACTTCCCTAACATAATGAGTGAAAATGTCACTCAAGTTCAGGAAGCACAGAGGGTCCCAATGAAGATGAATCCAAACAGACCCACTCCAAGACACATTAAAATTAAAATGGCAAATTTCAAAGAGATAATTCTAAAAGCATCAAGAGAGAAACAGCAAATGATATATAAAGGAAATCTGATAAGGCTATCAAATTATTCAACAGAAACAATACAAGCCAGAAGGAAATGGCAAAAAATATGCTAAAAAATGGCAAACAAAGGCCTGCAACCAAGAATACTCTGCCCAGCAAGGCTCTCATTCACAATGGAGAAATAAGGAGTTTCCCAGATGAAAAACTAAAAAAATACATCTCTACTAAATTAGCGTTGCAAAAATGCTAAAAGATCTGCTTTTTTAAAAATGAAGAAACAGAGACAGAGAAGAACACAGGTACAAAGGAGGAAAATGGCAATATATAAGTATCAATCAATAATAACCTTAAATGTAAAGGGAATAAATGTACCAATCAAAAGATATGGGGTAGCTGAATGGATAAGAAAACATGACACATATATAAACTGTCTTCAAGAGACCTGCCCCAGAATAAAAGATTGACACAGATTGAAAGTGAAGGGATGGAAAAGTATATATCAAGTAAATGGACATGAAAAAAAGGATGGAGTAACAATACCTATATCAGACAAAATAGATTTAACAATGAAGGCCGTAAAAAGAGATAAAGAAGGACATTTCATAATACTTAAGGGAACAATACATTAAGAAGATATAATGCTGGTACAGTGACGGATGCTGGCTCAGTGGATATATGCCTACCTGCAAATCCAAAGGTTGCTTGTGCGATTCCTTGCCAGGACACATGGCCAGGTTGTAAACCAGGTCTCTAGCTGGGTCCGAAGCTGAAGGCAGGTGAAAAGCAACCATACATGGATTTTCTCTCCCTATCTGCCTCCCTCCCTTCCCCTCACTCTAAAGATAATAAACAAAATCTTAAAAAAAAAAAGTTAAAAGAAGATATACTGCTGGTAATCATATATGCATCCAACATAGGAGCTCCAAAATATATAAGAAAAATCTTGGAAGACTTTAAGAAAGACATAGACAGCAACACACTAATAGTAAGGGATTTTAATACCCCACTATCAATAATGGACAGATCTTCCAAACAAAAAATCCCCCGAGATGTAGTGGCAATGAACAACACTCTAGAGGAAATGGACCTAACTGATGTATACAGAGTCTTTTACCCCAAAAAACAAAATACACATTCTTTTCAAATGCACATGGATCATTCTCCAAGATAGACCACATGGTATGTCACAAGACAAGCCTCCACAAATACAGGAACATTGAAATCATACAAAGTATCTTCTCAGATCACAATGGCTTGAAACTAGAAACCAATCTCAAGGGAAAAACCCAAAAATTCTCTAACTCATGGAGATTAAATAACATGCTTTTAAGCAATTAAGGGGTCAACAATGAGATCAGAGATGAAATCAAAAAGTTCCTGGAAATCAATGACAATGAACACACAACAGCCCAAAACCTATGGGATACAGCAAAGGCAGTTCTCAGGGGGAAATGTATAGCAATACAGGCCTTCCAAAAAGGTTACAAAAAGTTTATAAAAACGACCTAACCACAAAGCTGCAAGAACTAGAGGAGCAACAACAAACAAAGCCCAGCGCAAGAAGAAGGAAGGAAATCATCAAGATCAGAGCAGAACTAAGTAACTCAGAGATTCAAACTACAATTCAAAGAATCAAGAGGACCAGGAGCTGGTTCTTTGAAAACATAAACAAAATTGACAAGCCCTTATCCAGACTCATCAAGAAAAAGAGAGAGAGGACCCAAATAAACAAAATCAGAACTGAAAGAGGGGAAATCACAACTAATACCTCAGTAATACAAAAGATTGTAAGAAATTACTACAAACAACTCTATGACAAAAAATATGACAACCTGGATGAAATGGACACATTTCTGGAAAGGTACAATCTACCAAAACTGAACCCAAAAGAAACAGAAAGCCTGAATAGGCCAATAACAATTAATGAAATTAAAAAAGTAAACCAAAATCTCCCAAAGTACAAAATCCCTACACCAGATGGCTACACAGGTGAATTTTACCAAACATTTAAAGAAGAACTAACTCCTATCCTCCTCAAACGATACCAAAAATTTCAGGAAGAGGGAAGACTCCCAAACTCTTTCTATGAGGCCAATATTATTCTAATCCCAAAACCAGCACAAGATCCAACAAAGAAAGAAAGCTACAGGCCAATGTCTCTGATGAACATAGATGCTAAAATTCTCAACAAAATATTGGCCAATCAGATTCAGCAGTATATTACAAAGATCATACACCATGATCAAGTGGGCTTCATCCCAGGGATGCAAGAAGGCACAACATTCGTAAATCAATCAATGTAATACACCACATCAACAAATTGAAAGATAAAAACCATATGATCATATCAAGAGATGCTGAAAAAGCATTTGATAAAGTGCAGCAACCATTTATGATAAAAACCCTCAGCAAAATGGGAATAGAGGAAGCATACCTCAACATCATAAAGGCCATCTATGGGAAACCTGAAGCCAACATCATACTTAATGGACAAAAACTGAAAGCTTTCCCCCTAAGATCAGGAACAAGACAAGGCTGTCCACTTTCACCACTTCTATTCAACATTGTCTTGGAAGTTCTAGCTATAGCCATCAGAGAAGAAAAAGGAATCAAAGGTATCCAAATTGGAAAGGAGGAAGTCAAACTGTCATTATTTGCAGATGATATGATAGTGTACATACAAAACCCGATGGGCTGCACCAAAAACTTACTCGACCTAATAAGCAAATTTACCAAAATAGGTGGGTATAAAGTCAATATCCAGAAATCAAAAGCATTTTTGTATACCAATAATGAAACAACAGAAATTGAAGGGAAAAAACAAATCCCATTTACCATAGCAACAAGAAAAATAAAGCACCTAGGAATCAACTTAACTAAGGAGGTAAAAGACCTGTACTCAGAAAACTAAGAACCATGAAGAAAGATATCAAGGAAGACACAAATAAATGGAAGCATATATCATGTTCATGGATGGGAAGAATTAACATCATTAAAATATCCATACTACCCAAAGCAATCTACATATTCAATGGAATTCCAATTAAAATACCAATGACAGACTTCACAGAAATAGAAAAAATACTTCAAAAATTTATATGGAGCCATCAACGCCCATGAATAGCCATCAAGAACAAGGTAGGAGGAATCACAATACCAGACTTCAAACAATACTACAAGGCTACTGTCATCAAAACAGCATGGTATTGGCATAAGAATAGACATATAGATCAATGGAACAGAATAGAGAGCCCAGAAATTAACTCAGGACTCTATGGTCAACTAATATTTGACAAAGTGGGAAGGAACATCCAATGGAGTAAAAACAGTCTCTTCAGAACTGGTGTTGGGAGAACTGGACAGCCACATGCAAAAAGATAAAACTAGACCACCAACTTACACCATACACCAAAATAAACTCAAGATGGGTAAAGGATTTAAATATAAGCAGTGCCACCATAAAGGTCCTGGAGAAAAATATACGCAGTAAACTTTAGGATATCCTACACAGAAATATGTTTACTGATACTTCACCAAGGGCAAAGGAAATCAAAGAACGAATCAACAAATGGGACTATGTCAAATTGAAAAGTTTCTATTCAGCTAAAGAAAATATCAGCAAAATTCAAAGGGAACCCGATGTATGGGAAAACATAATTGCCAATGATACCTCAGACAAGGGTCTGATCTCCAAAAT